>JARGXW010000221.1:0-211613 GCA_029204085.1 Mycena sp. CBHHK59/15
TGAGAGGCCCTCCGTGCCAACAGAGAATCATGTCGAGCCCACACAAGAAGTAAGTTGTACGCCTGTCGTTCGCAAGGGATTTTCATTTCTGTGTTCACAGGCCGTTGCTGCTTCCCCCTGGCTCTTTGTCAACGAATCTATTGATCAATCTATTCAAAGCCCCGATGACAACGACATGGAGGTTTGGTCTGCTCAAACTGCTCACTGATCATAAACTGATGTTGTTAAAGATGCTCGACACTCTTGAACTGTCACCGTCTGTGTCTGATGCAGCAGAGAGCGTGTTTGTTGAACCAGCCGTCATCTCAATGTCCCCCGCACCTCCGGTGGTGATTGCTGCTTCGTCTCGCCAACCGAGTGGAACAGCAACAATGCTGCCACCACCGTCAATCTTCCGAACGATACTGAGGTTGAAATAAAGGCCAAGCATGCACGGCTCCAGAAGATCATCAAAAAAAAATGGCAGGGAGCTCACAAAGAAGCTTGCAATTCTCACTGATGCCAATGCAGCAGCGTCGGTCATTGATCTCGAAGCACTGGCGCAGTTCACATCAGGAAAATGTTTTTGAGCTGGCAGAGCTGGCGCCAGGCCAGCCAGCTGTGCCAGCTCGCCAGAATCGCATCTTGCGACATGAAAAGATAGCCGGTGCCAGAACCTATTCTGGCACCAGAATATACCCTGGCCCCATAACGTGCAGCCATTTTTTGGTATATTGCAGTGCATTCAGATCACTGCACACATAGCAAGGAGACACAGATAAAATATATATTCATGTAGAGAGAGTAGGTACATGATTTACAATCCATATCCCGGTCCGTATCCGTCATCACCCATAGCCGGCCTTCTATTCCTCCAACCCGTGCCTACAGTTGCTGGCCCGTCGACGGCTTGGAGGTGGCGTGGAGGGAAGGAGGTGGAGGGAAGGAGGTGGTGGTTGGTGCGAACCAAGCAACAGCTACGTCAAAAGTATCAGCCGGGGGATTCAAGTAATATGTTAAGTACATGTACCTTCCCACACTGGAATTTCGGGCAGAGGGATACAGCCGGACTTGCCGCGACAACAGCGTAGTCCGAAATTATGTCTGGAATGTGTAATGATCTGGAATGCAAAGGTGATTAGTTGGGGAGGAGGGGAGGGCGCTACATGCGGCAAATGTATGCTACGAGGCCACAGGTGGCTGCTGGGTGCGAAACAATGCACAGGTATGAAGAGAGATATGTGGAGGGAATCACAGAACACATAGACCAGACAAGCACTAGCGAGGGATGAAGCCACCAGCGAAACAAGTCCTGTCTTCCAGAGCCAGCAGTACAAGCCGAAAGATTCCATAAGAGCTCAGAAGGAAAGAGGGGAGTTAACAGAAAACACAGAAGATGCTTGGGGAGGGCACAGTACACGTTGAGACCGGTTTACGGGGGCGGGGCAAGACAACATGGAGGGAGAAAGCAAGAGACATGGTGATGGTTGGCCATCAAATCACGCCATATCGACACACGTGCACGGCGGAGTTTGAATGACTGGGATAGATTTTGAGATCTCAGAGCTCCGCAGAATTCAAAATGCAAATACTTGCCCTTCCTGCTGTATTGGAGCCCGCTTGTAATCATACCTTCACCTCCCAATGAATTTTAACATGGTAGGAAGCCCTATGAAAAAATCAAAACTGGCACTGATTCTGGCATGAGCTGGCAAGTGTGCACCAGCTACGCCAGATCGGCCAGACGCGCCAGAATGCGCCAGCTCATACCAGATGGAAAACATTTTCCTGATGCAACGACAAATCATTAGGGTGTTTCATAATTAAAAATTCGACCCCAACCTGAGCCCCAACTTGAGCCCCAACTTGACCCCAACTTGGCCAAAGTTGGGGCTCAAGTTGGGGACTCAATTGTGAAACACCTGCACCCCCATTTTACCAGAAACCAGCCGCAACTGAGCCTCAACTTCAAAACCACAACTTGAGATTTCTTCTCACAAGCAGTTAAGCAGGTTTGTCAGGAGCTGGAGTCAGGCATTGGAATGGTGGTGCTCTGAAATGTAGTTGTATTTTATGTGCCTAGCCTGTAAATGGTTTTTGGTGGACTTGAATCATATGGTTATTTGCCTGAACTGCACTACAATTATTTTAGAGGTAGTTTGAGATGTGGCGGGAGTCAAGGCGGGAGACCGACGGCCGACAAGGGAAAGATCAGAGTGGTTACATAATGATTGCGGCGGCAAAGGCCCGAGTGACCGAGATTAGCCGAAGTTGGGGCACGAAGTTGGGGCATCAAGTTGGGGTCGAAGTTGGATGTCAGATCGTGGGTATAGGCACGATTTGACATCCAACTTCGTTTCCCGAACTATTTGGTGCCCCAACTTGACCTCAAGTTGGGGTCCGAGTTGCGGCACAAGTTGGGGTCAAAATTCTAATTATGAAACACCCTATTGGAGCTATCGCTCAAACGACTACATTTAATCAAGAGTCTCCCGGACACGTCGCGCCTGGTGCATCCCCACATCAAACGTAGGATTAAAGCTTGTAATCCCAAGACGGAAGCGAGCATAGCAGTAGCTCATCGCTGCGGGAAGGGCGAGTATTATGCTCGGTCCCTTCGAAAGATGGCGGTGCATTTGGTAGAGCACGGAACGCTCCCCGAAAAGAGCAGGGCAAGGGAGCACACCATGAATCACTCCTGCTCAACCCTCAAGTATGTGACACGCTGAAGAATGGGTTAAGGGAACATTGGACGTCGAGAAGGCGGCTTTGTTGGCCGAGTAATTTTGTTCGTTTTAATTTTTACACTGCGCTCATGCCGTGACTTTGCAGATGAGACCGGCAAAAAATGGGCCACTATGTTAACAAGTTCCTCCTCCCGGAAGTGAAGATTGAGGCGACCATTGGCCAGTCAACAGCGGTCCGCTGGTTAAAAAAGATGGGTTTCCGTCTAGCTCAGGTTCAGAAAGGTGTTTACATCGATGGACACGAACGGCCCGATGTCATAGAGAGCCAGGAAAAATTCATCGAGCACATCTGGCTAAAGATCTTGCCGTGGGTTCACTTTAAATATCCGCCTATTTGTTTAACTAATTCTCGCACAGACTCTGCTATCAATACGAGGACGAGACGCCCACAGAAGGTGGGAAACCCAGCGGGAAGCTCATCGAAATTCCACCCGTTCTTGGACCTGGAGACAAGATCCATTATCCAATTACCCACGACGAATGCTGTGTGCACGCAAACGACCAGGTTAATTTTGAATGGCTACGCAAGGGAGAGCATCCCTTGCGCCAGAAAAGCCGAGGCCGGATTGTTCACATTTCATCATTTGTGATGGAGCACTGTGGGACTCTTTCGTTAACACCGGAGGAAATAGTGTGTCAACTCCAACTGCCCAAAGAGCCACTTCCTCCAACGGCCTGTCCCATCATTGAATCGGACACCCCCACCACCTCAATTTCATCTGGGAGTCTGCCAACAGCCACGGAACCCTTAGCTCCGCCAACGCTGTCAGCTGCGCCACCGATTGCAGCTGCTCCTGTCGAGCCGGAGATTACGCCAGCTCCTACAGCAAATCCTGTCAACACGGAAATTACCAATGCTCGACCGAAGTGCAACCGCCGACCGGTCATTCGAAAGGATGCGGCCGAAGATGTCGAAGATGACGAGCTCCCGTCGCTGGAGGAAATCGACGATGCAGATGATGTGTGGACGGAGACCAGCACCTCAGGCTGCACCCGGCGCGACATTCACGCTACTGCACCGAAAAACGAATTGTTTATCCGGACGCAAATCATGATCCTTGGTGGGATATGCCCCAGCTGATAGTGCAGGTCAATTGTCTTTAATTCATTGATCTTATCTCATGTGAACGTCACTAGGTCAAGGACGCAATCAAGATCTTTGACGTCAAGTACCCAGACGGTGTCACTGTATTTATCTTCGACTGCTCGTCTGCCCACGAACCGTTCTCCTCGGATGCACTGCAGGCACACAAGATGAACCGCAGTCCCAGCGGTAAGCAGCCCAGGATGCGCGATACGATCATTCCCAGCACTGGGTAGCCTCAGCAAATGAATTTTCCTGACAACTACACGGGGAAAGATTCTGACGGTAATTCCTTGACTGGAGAACCGATTCGCGAATGTGGCCTCCTACCAGCTCTCGAGGCAAAACTCGGTCCTGGCCGGAAGGTTGTCAGAGTTTGTGCAACGTGCAAGTTGTCTTAGGCCGCTCGCGAGAAAGCGATGAAGGCTGCAAAATCGAAGGAGGACGAGGCCGAGGGTACCGGTCACAGTGATCTCGGGGCGCGCGGCCTTTCCGCAATGGAGGACGATGATCTCGATCGCGAGACCGACTGCTGCATGCAACGTGTTCTGTCACTGCAGCAAGACTTCCGTGACGAGAAGCCTCTTTTACTGTTTACAGCTGATCATCGAGAAGGCAGGGCACAAGTGCCTTTTCCTTCCCAAGTTCCATTGCGAATTAAATCCCATTGAGATGGTGTGGAGCCAACTCAAACGCTGTGAGTCCTTCGACACATTTTTTAACCTTCATTCTGCCGATACATTTCTTTCCCCTTAGGTTTCCATGAGCTCGCGGACGGGACATTCCCATGCACACAAAAACTGGTACCTGAGTCCCTCAATTCCATATCAACAGACAACCGGGATGGACGAGACCCGGCCAACACATACATTAAAGACCCAGCACATTTCAATTCAGACCCGGCACATTCGCCGCGGCACAGCACATTCGCCGCGGCACGGCACATTCACCGCGGCCCGGCACATTCACCACCTTATGTGCCGTGTTTCAACCCAAAGACGGCACATTCCAGGGATTTCCGACGGTGCATTGCCGCCCCTGCCAGCTCTGTCGTATTATTTTTTGAATAGCTTTCTATTTGAGTATTCAGGACAAACACAGAGTATATATGTGCATCGAATCTCGTGTGTATTTTTTGTTCTCTCACACACTCCAGACTGCTTGAACTTCATTCATCTGCCATAAGAAATGGATAAACTGCATTAGCAGGTGGACACTGCGCATGTTATATTCATACAGTACACCCCCAGTATAGACCAATGTGCCAAAACAAAACAATCTCTCCCTCTCCCAACAACACTGCCTCTGCAAAGTCTGAATGTGTTCACGAGGTCGAATGAGCACAAAATATATGCCCCTATTGTCCGCGGGACACAGCCTGCCGGACATACATGGAGGATAACAAATCCTCTGCAATACTCTGCATCCACACCCCCGCGGAAGCGAGTCGCAGGCACTAAATGGTGAGTCGTTGGAGAGATCGAGGTTGGGGGGCCTCTCGAGTAATATGAATGGGTGCCGAATGCGACTTGAAACACGGTCTCAGCAGCCCATCCATGCACGGAAAGCGGGTCCTTACCTATTCCTGGGAACCCGCCCTCAATGTCCTTCCCAGCTCCGTGAGGTGTCATCATCGGCACCACAGAATCTGAGAGAATTCACTTGCCTCGGTTCTTGCTGCCTCCATCCTCCAGTTCCTCCGTCTCCATCCTAACCTCTAGAGAGTCTATCCCTCAACGCTGTTCGAGATCTCTCAGTGATGGAAACCAATTCTGCGTAGGCAGGACGTACCTGATCTTCTTGAAGCCCCCCTGTACCTGCCTAAGCGACACCAGACGATACCCACCCACAACTGTGTGCTCCCTACGCCGAAAAATGCGTCTTCGACGCGTTGGTGGTGCGATTT
This sequence comes from Mycena sp. CBHHK59/15, assembly GCA_029204085.1. Classification (NCBI taxonomy): domain Eukaryota; kingdom Fungi; phylum Basidiomycota; class Agaricomycetes; order Agaricales; family Mycenaceae; genus Mycena; species Mycena sp. CBHHK59/15. Next base: position 5,717 of record JARGXW010000221.1, read on the forward strand.
GGGCGGGGATGGTGGTGGTAAGAAGAAGAGTGGGATGCTGACACGTCAGCGTTCTCGCAGGCTGAGCGGAACATTTCGAAAAAGGCAAGTGCCACGTCGGGTTCAAAGGAGGTACATTGATTCGAATGTGCAGCCTCTGAAGGAAATGTGCCTCTTCTTGAATGTATGTGCTGGCTGGGTCTTGTATATCCTCCTCTCTGACATGCACATGAGCGACCTCCTTCTATGGCTGGACAGATCCTTCTATTGTATATCGTCGTCAAGTTACATCCACATACTAGTCTGCTATCCATGTCCTACTTGGCCATCAGTCAGGAAATGGCAGAAATACAACGAAACTTACGTCTCCACCGAGTCGCCCAAGAACTTCAGCCACTTGGATATGACACAAAACGAAGAGACAGTGCGGCAACGGGATGGGCCTGAATGAGGAGCAGCAGAGCAGCAGAGAGACGTGGAGAGAAGAGACGGCCGATGCAAAGTCTGGCCTAGGAGACCTGGATGGCCTCCTGTTGGAATCGTCGCCGATGCAGGACAGAGGCGACTTGTCAGCCCGGACAGAGCCACGTGAGCGCGACGCGAATGTGGGGCACATGACAGTGGAACCTACGTGTCGTGGATGTGGATGACATGCGTTGTAGACGTGTCCATAGGACACATTGCACGCACAGCCATCAGCTGGAACCATGGAGATGCGTTGAGACGCGTCTGGACACGTCTTCACTACGTGTTTCATGCGCCACACATTGTTTCTTCAGTCAGAGAGTTTGAACTCAGCATTGTCTAGTTTGCTATTGTTCTAGCTATTCATTGTACTCCTGAGCAGTATAAATACTGTACTGTACTCTCACTGAAAATACCAGTTTTTTCTCCCCTCCATTTTTCTACAGGTTATGGGCCCCGCCCTAATCTAATTTACTCGCCACTTCTCTCACCAGAACTATGTCAACTACCAACATCGCCGACTATACACCATCATTGTTGTTCCGGATCGAACAATTGAACAATGTGAACTGGAACCCGTGGAAGCGCCGTGTCACCGCTATTTTTTGCGAGCGCGCACTCTTGAAGATCGTCGAGGGCACCACACCAAAGCCAGTCGCCGCCGACCCCGAGAAACCAACAACGGATGAGCGGAAGGAAATGGAGCGATGGGAGGAGTTAGACGGGAAAGCGCAGACACAGATCGAGCTTACCTTGAGCGACTCGCAGATGGTTCATATTGCGGGCGCCAAGACAGCAGCTGAGATGTGGTCGCAGCTGAAACAAGTGAAGGAGAGAGGTGGCAAGTTGGGAATTTTGTCGCACCGCCGCCGTTTGTACCGTATGATTGCCGATGATGTGACGGATATCGCAGTTCATGTTATGGAGTTGCGACGCACTCAGGAGGAGCTTGCAATCCGGGGTAGCTTGGTTTCAGATGAAGATTTCTTGCTGCTCATAATCAGCTCGCTCCCCGAGTCTTGGGACAACTTCACGTCCGCATACCTAGGTGCATCAAGCAACGCCCCAACCATCTCATCGCACGAATTTATTTCCCTTGTTCTTGAGGAATATTGTTGCAGACTTGAGAAGAATGGTGATGGGAGTGCGGCGATGTACGGACGTGCTGAGCAGGGTGATGGAGGAAGAGGGAAGAAAAGAGTGGAGTGTTACAATTGCCGAAAGAAGGGACATATTGCCGCCGATTGCTGGTCAAAAGGTGGAGGAAAGGAGGGAGAAGGTCCGAGCAGTAGAAAGGGAGAGGAAAGGATTAATTGGGCGGATGAAGTCGAGAAAGAATTCTTCACGTACTAACACACCACCTAATCCAATTTCTCCCCTTTACTTTTGACTGGATGACCCATGGACCTTGAGATGATGGAGCAGCAGATGGACCCGACGATGGAATCGGAAAAATTGGAAACACGCCACTGCAGGCTGTGGGACGCGCACAGAGTACTGGACGTCCCATCAGCACCGACTTGCGCGCACAATAGATTGTGTGTCGGAGCGATTGTTGAGTAGAGGCTACGGGGAGCAAGACTGAACGTCTGTACCCGTCAGCTGCACGAGCCCGGAAGCATGTGCAAATGAAAGAGCGCAGGGGTGCACACGCCGCCGTGGAGGCGAGCAAAGACGGAGCCTTGAAGGCACAGCTGAAGAATTGTGGGATCATGCCCCGGAACCCCACAGCACACGCCATCGAGCAGAGCGGCCGAGAATCATTGGGACAATGATTAAGCACACCCGTATGATGAGCAGTAGCTCAAATTTCACTAGCCATTCTTTGGGAGTCAACACTCGAGTTCGCGGTGAATATCCGAAGCCACGGCCCGACGCACACTCCAGGGAATGAGCGGTCAGAGGCACGGACACGAAAACAGCTCAACGGATCGCACCTTTGGGAGTTCAGGTGTGAGGAAGGGGCGAAACGTGAGCCGATGCACAAGCTGTCGAAACTAGGAGGGAATCAAGAGGAGGCGGGGAAGTTTAAATTCATGGGATTCGGAAACTATACAGACACAGTCGTATGAGTAGCGCCGAGCACCCAGCCCCTGGTCGATTTGCAGCTCGAGGGGGAGTTGGGAACGCTGAGCAGCAATCTCCCACAGAAGACGCTGCACACCCCGATTCCGTGATCATCCAGACGACAGCACCAAGTGAGGGGGAGCCACCAACGCAGGGATAGTCGAAGCAGGAGGCGCCGACCGCTGAGTTGCGAATGCAAGCGCAGACCAAGTCACAGCAGCTGCCGCTTCAGACATCCACGCAGCTACCGAGCATACTTCTACTGGCAACCTCACCATCAGAACTTCCACCAGCATGAAAACCAAGACCAGACCAGATGTCCATCCAGCGCAATGATTCCGCGTCCAGCACCCGAAGATCAAGAGATTTTGGAGCCAGAGACAACGGAGAGAGTGGAGTATACATTTGGGAGAGTCTTGAAGCCGCCGGCGCGTCCAGGACGTACAGAGAAGCGTTGAAGACTTGCAGTCGAGCGAGCAGTAGGAATGGAAGGACACAACAGGGGAGGAGATAGATATGTTGAAGAAGAACGGAACAGAAAAGCTCTTGGAGGTACCACGGGATCACGAGGCCCCAGAGACGTCTGCTTCCCATTGTCCATCTCAAATTGCTGCGCGCCGCACTTATTATCACCGCCTTTGGGAATCTTGGTGATCTATCGAATGGCGGGCGCAAAGATGATGCAGTAGCCACCAGCATTTAGAGAGGAGACAAGACGTTTATGCAGGTTGTTGGAGACAATCTACGGGTTCGGGTCGTGAATGGAATCGCGAGCTCGACAAGAAACTCGAAAGCAAACACAACACACCCAATTTGGCTCACCAAGATAGCCGTAGATCACCGCACTTCTCTGTGTGAACATGACAGCGAGCACACTAGGGAGACTACTTTGGAGGATGATTCGAGCCCATCTTGTCGACGTTGCGGCAGGAGGCAGAAAGTTGGATGAGAGTAGAAACGAAGGAACCGCGCGAGATCATCATGATCAAGCTGATCGCAGATCCAGGACGATCGGAATTGCCATGGCTAGAGAAACCCAAGCACGATGAGTTCACGCGCGCATTGGGCTCTTGTCGGTCTGAGGGGGAGTGTTGGAATCGTCGCCGATGCAGGACAGAGGCGACTTGTCAGCCCGGACAGAGCCACGTGAGCGCGACGCGAATGTGGGGCACACGACGGTGGAACCTACGTGTCGTGGACGTGGATGACACGCGTTGTAGACGTGTCCGTAGGACACATTGCACGCACAGCCATCAGCTGGTTCCGTGGAGACGCGCTGAGACGCGTCTGGACACGTCTTCACTACGTGTTTCACGCGCCACACATTGTTTCTTCAGTCGGAGAGTTCGAACTCAGCATTGTCTACTTTGCTATTGTTCTAGCTATTCATTGTACTCCTGAGCAGTATAAATACTGTACTGTACTCTCACTGAAAATACCAGTTTTTCTCCCCTCCATTTTTCTACACTTCCCATTAATGCGGCGAGTCGAAGAGAGGCGCTGCCCAGAACAGGGCAGCTGCTTGGTCAAGCATCCATCAGCGCCAGCCTGTTTGGTCGAGCATCCATCAGAGCCAGCCTGTTTGGTCGAGCATTCATCAGCGCCAGCCTGTTTGGTCAAGCATTCATCAGCGTCCGCCATCATCTCCTCCCCTCCTCCTCTGCAAGGCTCGCGTTTCTCTGAAGGAAATGTGCCTCTTCTTGAATGTATGTGCTGGCCGGGTCTTGTATATCCTCACAGACAACATACGTCGGTATTTCCGCCACTGCTGGCGATACATGGACGCATACCGGTTTGTCCATCAACTTGAATCATCTTAAATTTACTCATGAAAAATGAATTGCTTAGACTGGGATTGAATCTCAGACAGGCAGCCTATGCTGTGAAGAAGTACCCCTCACACCGTCGCATTCCAGCCTACATCATGGGAGATGTTAACATCCTTGCGCGCGCGAGCGAACCCGTACCTGCCACCCGCGGCTGATCGGGATGTCCCGAAATGGGAATTGATCCGATCATTAGGGTTTGTTTCACTTTTTCGACAGCTCAAAAACAAAAAGTTATCGTTCAACTACCCAAGCACACCATGTGTTCTTCTATACTATTACTATGATTTTAACGTGTTTCTGTGTCCATCGAACAACAGTGAAAAATGTAGTTAGTCGTCGAAAGTTTTTGTTTGTTTACTGCCAAAAACGGAACCGTGATGCACTGTACACTAAAAATAAGCATCGTTACGCACAGTGAGTCACTCTCTGCTACTCACTCGTTGGCTGCTGACTAGCGTTGACTGTCCGCTGCTCTACCCACTGCGACGGCGTCGGTATAATACACCTCCTCCTCCTCCTGCTGCTGCAGTATCCCACTCTGCGCTACCCCCGCAATACTCACCAATGTCTGAATCGGAGCTGTATGAAGACATGAACGCTGTGACGCTCGAGGACGAGGATGCGGACTCAGAGACACACGACGACGACGTTCCGCCGACGCACGAGGCCGCCGCGGCGCAGGAGGAGGTCCCCCCGGCGCAGGAGGAGGCGCCCACGACGCCCGCGCCCGCACCCACGGGCCCGCGCGACGCCGGGGCGCCCTTCGACGACGAGGACGTCGACATGATCCTGCGCTCCTCGGACCTCGTCGACTTTCGGGTGCACAAGCTCTTCCTGTCCAAGGCGTCGCTCGTCTTCCGGGACATGATTAGCCTGCACGCGCGCGGACCCCTCTCCTCCTCGTCTTCGTCCCCGAACGCAGCCTACCCCAACGCCCTCTCGTCCACCGGCCTCCCCATCGTTCCGCTCCTCGACGAGCCCGCCCCCGCCGTCGACATGCTCCTCCGCTTCTGCTACATCCCGCTCATCCCCACCCCCTCCACCCTCTCCGACATTGAACTCGCCCTCCACCTCGGCTCCAAGTTCCAGATGCCGCACGTCCTATCCGCCGCAAAGTCCTCTATTCTCGCCCAGATGGAATCCGGCGTCCTGCCCGCAGACCGCGTGTTCGCCTTCGGCTGGCTGCACCGCCAGCGCGACATCGTCCTCGCCGCCGCCTCCCACCCCTCCCGCGAGCCCCTCCTCGCCGCCCGCCCTACCCAGAGTACGAGCTGATCCCCGCGCTTGCCCTCCACAAGCTCCTCGCCTTCCGGCGCCAGGCCCGCGCGCTCGCCGCCACGTCCGCGCCCTGCGGCGACTTCTCCTGGATCACGCGCCCGCACATCGAGCTCTTCATCGAGGTTCTCCCCGACGAGCCCGCGCCGCGGTGCAAGTGCCCCGCGACGCGCTTCCACGAGCCCGAGGCGGACTTTCCGGGCTTCCCGACGCAGGCGGAGCTCGGCGCTGAGCGGGGGCTGGTGGACTGGTTTTGGGCGTTTTTGCGCGCGGGGATGGCGAAGATGGGGAAGGCGACGCCGCAGGAGGCGATGGACGTGGTGAGGGATCCGGCGCTGGCGGCGCCGGGGATCGAGGCGGCGCATGGGTGCGCGGTGTGTGAGACCAGGGCGGGGCCGGCGCTTGCGGATTTTGGGGTGGCGTGGGCGCGGGTGATCGATGAAAGGAGAGAGGTGAGGGTTCGTTTTTCGTTTGTGCTTTGGAGGGGTGCTGATGATGAAGACACGGCAGCTTACGATTCAGACACCGTTTTGAGAGGGGGTGCCGTGCGCCGTACTCCGCCCGTCCGTCTCATCCATCGCATCGCCTCGTACTTACTCTTCCCATACTATGTCTGCGTCCGCATACTCATCCCTACCCATACTTATCTGCCCCCTCCCCCCTGCCCCCCTGCTTTCCTCGCTCCTCGCTCCTCGTACCCCTCTCTCCCTCCCTCCGTACCCCCCGGGCCTCTGTCCATGCAAAATCCCATCTCATCGCATCACATCGCATCACATCGCGTCGCGTATCCTCTCCTCTATTCCACAATTTTCTCCTCCTCCTCCTCCTCCTACTCCTACTCGTGCAATTTCATATGGTTTCGTCTCGTCCCGTCTCGTCTCGTCTCGTCTCACATCACATCCCGTGCATCTCACCGCATCTCGTGCATCCCATTTCTTCCTCTGTGCCGCTTGCTTCAGGCGGGTATCCCGAGGTCGAGGGGGGATGGGGGAGCGCGGCTGTCATCGCGTTCCGCGTGGATGGATGGATAATTCATTCGCTCGCCGCGTTTCGTCGCGTCGGGATCGTGTGCATGTGCATCTTGCGTGCGCAGGTCGTATCGGTATCGTCATCGTCGTATCGAGTCGTCGTGTCGGTATCGTCGGGACTTGCTCCCTCGCGTCTGCCTGCGTCGGGACTTATCCTTCCCTCGCGTCTGCGTCGGGACTATTCTCTCGCGTCTGCCTGCGTCGGGACTTTTATCCCCCGCTTCCGCTTCGTTTCTGCGTCGGATCGGATCGTGTGCATGGGAGATGATGAGTTTACTGTTATCACTGGGCGCGCGCGTCCCGCGTCTGCGTCTGCGTCGGGACGCGTCCTCCCGCCCGAAGTGTTAGTTGAAATCATAAGTACATATCAGCAACCATATGACCGTTAAATTACCACATTCTGCCACACTAATTGTCAAACTGAAAGAGGGACTTTCCGACGATCTGAAAGTGAGTTGAATAGTCAACATTAAACCCCACACTTAACAAGGCGGGAAGATTGCCATTTTAGGTGTGTCTCGGCTACGGTTTTCCTGATGTACAATATGTGTAAACAACATAGCCACAGCCAGGACCCTGGGAGTAACTGGCACCATCCGCATCCGTGAGACGCGCCATCCTTCAATCTCGCGCCCTTTTTCGCGTCATGCCTCCGTCTTTTCCAAGAATGTCTCGGCAGCTTCCTCTGGCCCTCCGCGGTACAGCCTCCTCGAAATACGCGCCGAGGCACTCCGTGTCCTCGGATACCAGCCGTGCCTCTGGCAAGTCTGCGTCGTCGAAGCCATTCTCAAGCGCGATGGTGATTTCGTGTGCATTGCAGCCACAGGATCTGGATAAACATTCACCTTCTGGCTGCCCCTTCTGTTCCGACTTCTCGGCATTCAGCTGGTGATCAGTCCCTTGAATATCCTCGGAGAACAAAAAGTCAAGCAGCTGGCAGATATTGGGCTGAAAGGTATCAATATCACGGCAGAAACTGCCAACGCCGATAACTTCCGGGCCTCGAGGATATCGGGCGAGTGAGTTAAAAGATCGTTGACCGCTGGATGCTCCGTGAAGGATGAGTGCTGCAGAACAGAGACCACAAAATGTGATATATTCAAGTCCTGAGATTTAAGTGTGTCTAAAAGCACATTGAGCTTCGTAGTAGAGGCCAGGACGCGCGCCATAGCTGAGCGGCGCCGTTTTGATGTGATTGCCTTAATTGGGGCGGGGTCCTGTGGCTATGCTGTTTACACAAGTTATATGCCAGCCGCCGTAGAGGTTCATCCCCAACTGAGGTCACATATCAGTCACATCACAGACTCGGTCCGACAACTCCCGTAAGTCATTTTTTCTGTATTAGATTTAAATAATAACACTACTCTGTCTGATGAACCTCGAAACCGCGAATGGGTAGGAGACTGATAGTTTCGTAGTTTCAGCAACACATTTGATTTGAGAGCTAGGAAACAATATATAGGTTCCAGCCTTCCAGGCCCAGTTTCGCCGGCTTACCGAAACAATAAACTATAACTTCAGATCCGCCGAAACGGCAACCCCGGTGAAACTGGGTTAGTGTCGCGTACCGTGACATCGGACTCCCTCGGCCTCCGAGAATCACCGAATCGTAACGTCCCCATTCTTAATGGCTACTTCATTCACCATATGCTCAAGACTCCCTATGATTCACTATGACTTTCTTTGTTGGCGTCCTCGGCCTTCCGACGTCCGCCGACACAGCATTGACTTACATTGACTCTTACATACTCATTCCCATCGCGGAGCCTCTCGGCCTCCGATGATTAATTACACTACGATATCATTTAAATAGCTCGATGTACTCTCGCTTCTACTGTACTGATCTGTATGCTAGCAACGTAACGTGTAACACTAGGCCAAAAATGTTGCCTATTTCCTTACACATAACGCATAACAGGGTCATGGTTGCTACACCAGGGACAGGCTCCAAAACCCAGTTTTTCCGGCCCCAAAAGGCCCCGAAAAATGCGAAAAATGCGAAAAAATCTCATTGTGTTCTATGTAGTCGTGTATGTTTCTGTCACCAAATTACCCTCACTCCATGGCACCCCATTGTCGTTGTATGCCCAAATATTCTCAGCATCACCACCACCACTCAGCAAGCCATTTTCACCTTCCACCACCGAACTCGCTGCAACACAGAATCTGTTGGTGCTCAGCAGACTTTCGGGGGCAATGTCGAGCTGAAGGGAGTTCTGAATGACACGGTGTAAAGGAACATCATCAAAATTTCAGCCACTGATGGGATCCCGTTTTGGTTATAAGTTGCCTAAACTGACTCTCATAACACCTAACTCGAGCTCGGTTGCTACACCATAACCAAAAAAATTGTAACGCCTCTGGCGCGGTTGCCTACATACAGATCGGTACAGTAGTCAGTTTGAATATTGACTAAGTTTCCCTCTTCTCAGTTCTCTTCCTCTCGGTCTTCCGTTCTCCTCCAAAATTGGACACTGGGTGTAGAGAAGGGCACAGCGCACGAGCTGAAGCCAAGTCCACTCCCTCCGTCGGCCCCCGAGTCGGACCTCCGTCTGGCCTCCGATAGGACTTCACACTTATCCACGAAGTCCCCCTTTGTGACGTTCCTCCCTTATCGTTCACATAAAAACTATTGTCTTGACAGGACCCTTCGGATCCCGACGGGCCCCGACGGAATTCTGGTACTTGACAGTTAGCAACTATGTAATTGTTACATGGCCACAAAGTTGCTCCTGAAACTAATGACATTAGGTTTCAGGAGCAATATCGGCTGCCTGTAAAGTAACCAACTCTGATACTGGCAATTTTCTTTTGATGCGGCGGAAATGCTTGCCGAAACCCGTATACGTACTTTCAGCATCCGCTTTAGCCACGAGGAAACTTTACATTTCAGTTGCATTTCAGGTCGAGATTTCGGGCCTATTTATTTTGTTAACGCTGCTGATACTTATAATTTTAGCAAACACTTCAGCTGCCCTTGGACCAACCATTCCGAATTCGCCTTCATCGCGTGGTCGGAGTGCAGGCTGCAATCTGCAGCGCCTTACCTACCCTCCATGTCTTCAGCTGCGCATGCGATGCCGGGCAGCTCACCCACTGCCTTGAAGCCGTGCCAGCCGTCATCATGCTCACAATCAAAGCCCATGCACTTGACTACAGACTGCGGAGTGTGTTTGATTTGCATCGGATCAAGTCAGCTCCACACGAACGATGCCTTTGCCTTCAGCCACGTCGTACAAAAAAGCTCCAACACTCCTCATTGCTCAAGAGTGCAATTCAGACCAACTGGAAGCATTTCCAAATATTTGCTGCCCACAGACAACCGAACTTCTCTTGCAGCCTTACTCCTGGCCATCTTGAGCTATTTTAATTGCCTATCCACCCGTTAGACCCGCTCGCCAGTCGAGTCCACTCGGTTATAAGACAGAGAACAGGCGATGGATTTGGACACAAACATGTATCCTGGCCTCTACGTTGCCTCTACAGCGCTACTGGGCACGGAGTCCCTAATACAGTATCGCATTTCAGGCTCAGCAGGTCGAGATTGCATGGAGTAGGAAATGATCGCAATTCAACGATGATTGAAACTGATCTTTCACAGCAGGCTTGTAACACAGGGGGCATACCCCGTGGCATATGAATCCATATGCCATGGTGGCTTATGCGCGGCTTATGCGCGGCTGTTGGTGGGCTTATGAAACTAACTTAGGGAGGGTTCGAATCCCGATCTGGGCAATCTTTTTAAAATACATTTAAATAGTATATTTATCAGTCCATGTCAACAATGTCCACAGCAATTTTGCTGGCACAATCAGTCAATTACTAAAGCATTATACTGTGTACATTTTATTAGAGCTGTTTGTAGTGTGTGACATGGGTACGGGTAAACCCGCGGTGTTACGGGTGCGGGTGGTACGGGTCCCGATCCGGCAGGTACCGCGCATACCGCCACCCAGAGCGGTTTTACCTGCGGCAACCGCACGTGACCTTGCCACGTCGCTCATCACCAGGACCCATGATTATGGCTTTGGAGGTTAGATCCCAAAATTAGCCACGTTGAAAATTTTGTCCGGACTTTTGGCCACCCAGGGTTCAAAAATTTTGTCCGGATACTGTATCTAAGCTGCTCTCGGCCAAAATTTTGTCCGGACTTCGGATCTGACTTCAAATTTGACAAAAAAAGGGCCAGAAGTCTTTAAAAATCACAAAAAAAACTCTATCTGCATTAAATAAATTGGTATTTACCTTGCCTTTAAATTTTTTGGGCTCTGGCTCAGCTGGTGGCAAGCCCTGTCTCAGCCATAAGCACCCCAGGTCTTTTAAAAGGACATGTTACATATAAAGGGTCATTGTTTCACAGACAATGTATCTTTTGACATCCAAAATAGTAGGACAAAGTGTGGCTCATGGCGCCTCATGGTGTCTCGAATCAGTGCAGAGGCCAGTGCCACCCTGATTGGCCATTGTCTGGACTTTGATCTGACCTTCCAGAAATAAATCCCCTTGTCCGGACTTAAGATCCAAGCTGTCGCCACTGTCACCTTGATTTGTCCGGACAAAGATCTGAGTTATGCAGGCCAAATCTGAAAATTTGTCCGGACTTTGGATTCAACCTCCAAAACCATAATCATGGGTCCTTCATCACCGTACACACCCTAACAATGTGGCTTGCCGCAGTTCAGCGCTCATGATGGGCCATCTCCCCGACGTGCATGCCCACCCATGCCCCATCTCGCCCCGTCTGCGCAGCACCATGCTCATGGCTCATGCCCACGCCCATGCCCGTCTGTGCAGTGCCACGCCCACGCCTCACACCCGATGCCCCTGCCACGTCTCCCCCCGTCTGCGCAGTGCCACGCCCACCCGACACCCATGCCCAGCACCCATGCCCGTCTGCACAGCACCCATGCCCCGTCTGCGCAGTGCCCACTCCCCGTCTGCGTAGCGCCCCTCCCACGCCCGACGCCCACACCCGTCTGTGCAGTGCCCACTCCATGTCTGCGTAGCGCCCCACCCACGCCCTGACGCCTCGCCTGCGCAGTGCCACACCCAGGCCCTGGCAGCTCGCCTGCGCAGCGTCACACCCAGGCCCAGGCCCCAACACCCTGCAGATGCCTCGCCCACGCCTCATGCCCACGCCCGACGCCTATGCCCCGTCTGCGCAGCGCCCACACCCCATCTGCGCAGCGCCCACTCCCCGTCTGCGCAGCGCCCCGCCCACGCCCGATGCCCACGCCCGTCTGTGCAGCGCCCACTCCCTGTCTGCATAGCGCCCTGCCACGCCCCAACGACTCGCCTGCGCAGCGACATGCCCAGGCCCAGGCCCCGACGTCCCGTAGACACCTCACCCACGCCTCACGTCCTGAAGCGCACGCCCGCCCACACCCCGTCTCGTCCCGTTTTCGTGATCAAGCGCTGTGCGAGGCTCAAACTGCAGACCGAGAACGCTCCCTAGCCGCGACATCTGTCGCCCACACCCTGACACCCCGCCTGCGCAGCGCCCTGCTAACAACTTATGTCCCAACATCCACGCCCACCCAGATGCCCCGCAGCCACGCACGCATGCACAGACGAAATACACACTCGTAGTATCACATTATGGTACTTGTGTTGTGCTTATAATATATTAATAACAATCTATGAATTATGAGAATTACTGGTTCACCCACTTGAAAGACCTGAGGTTGCAAAGCCACGATTTTTCCTTCTAATACTGCGGTATAAAGCCATGGTTACAATACCCTAGGGGTTTTCCGGATACCGCAGCAAAAAAAACAATCTGCCAAACCTGTACCCGTTTGCATTTGGGCACAGTATTGCCGGGTGCGGGTACGGTCCGGGCCGGAGTCACCCGCGGTGTCACCCGTGTCACACACTATTCACATATGGTGTTCTTTCACTCATAAATATGCCCTGCACCTGTTCAAACTTGTGAGGTGCCATTCAAATATATGATGTGTCTTACAGTCAAGATTTCGTGCTAGGTGTGGGAGACATATATGCTATTGAATTAATTTACAAAACGAACAGCATACATATATGCCATTGATTTATTTTACAAAATGAACAGCATAGATAACTCCTGAACCCAACTTTGAGCCTGAGAGGGACTCATGGAATCTCTGACTTTGGAACTATCAGGAGACTCCAAATTTAGTGAAATAGTTACCACGTGAATATTTGATTAAAATATATACCAGGGCAGAAGCAGAGCTACAAACAGCTCTATTAAAACATACACAGTATAATACTTTAGTAGTTGACTGATTGTGCCAGCAAAATTGCTGACATTGTTGACATGGACTGATAAATATACTATTTAAATGTATTTTAAAAAGATTGCCCAAGCGGGGATTCGAACCCTCCCTAGGTTGGTTTCATAAGCCCACCAACAGCCGCGCATATGCCGCGCATAAGCCACCGTGGCATATGGATTCATATGCCACGGGGTATGCCCCCTGTGTAATCGTCGGGCTTCCTAAACCCTTCCTGTATGGCGCAGATGGTCAGGCAGCGCTGACTAATATCGCCTCCGGTGCGCTCGATGATCCTCCTGCATTTTAACGTGTAATTATCGACATGCAGGCTCTAACCCCAACTGCAATACCGAGTGCGTAGCCCTTTCTTTACTCCAACCACACACTGACCGAACGATCCAAGTGGTTTTTTGGGATGCTGAATTTTGATCTGCTCCTGACCGCAGTGAGGATCTTTGGGCTGACCAATGCGGCACTCATGTTTGTTCCATCATTTATACCTAGTTCCGTGAGAAAGTAGTAAGCATATACTCGACCTCTCTCTAAAATTAAGCATGTCCGTCCGAAGCCTTTTTAAACCCCGCAATTGACACGCAATCTCCGCTCACTTTGCCCTAATTAACTGGTCAGCTCATTTATCCTTCACCGAACAAGTCAAGATGCATCTGAGGGACCAGATCGCTTCCTTAAATTTTATCCAAAGAAGTTCTGCAGATATCGTTCAGACGGAGTGCCAGGGCGAGAAGGGCTTGACGCGCTCTTATTTCGCCAGCATATCTATTGCGAGTGGGTTGCGAACACTGAGGATGGATGTTTATGAGAGCGCTGACACAGGTATACAGTTGATTAAGTCGGCCCAACTCCCACATCTGGAACACTTGTTCTTCATTGACTTTTTGAAACGCGGCAAGTCAATGTTGATGCTATTTCCGTGCATGTTGACACCGCACCCGGCGGGAAAGTTGATGCTTACTGTGTTGATGAGTCATAGCCTCAAGATGATTGTCACTCGCTGCTGTGTATATACTCCATTCAAGGTCCTGCCAACGACCCTCATGTCCCCCATTCAACTCCTCAGTGCTAATCTCGCCACCGCTGTACTAGAAAGTTTTCTTTATGGCATATATGTGGTCCTTGCATCTTTCACTCTCTATCTCATGGTGACCTGCCACCGTGAGCGAGCCAGCACAATACCTGGCATCTCACGGTTTCTCTCTCCTCTGTTGTTCGGGGCCATTGCACTTTTTGTAGTGGTTACTGCAGTACGTACATACCTTCTCCATGCAGTTCTCCCTAAATTGCTGAAATTCGATTGATGTTCAGCACTGGACTCTCAATCTCGTATGCCTCTTCCTCGCTTTTTGTTGTGAATGCGTCCGTGGCTGTACACCGACACGTGACAATCCGGCAACTTCCGGAATGTTCCAGGAAGGTCGGACGAGAATTATCTCCTCGACGCCTTACTCACTCGCTCACTAAGCAGCTGAGTAAGTACATGGACAAGTAGTTAGTAGAAGGTACTAGATAGATTGCTCTGTAGTATATATATGAGGGCTCTTGAGGCCCAACAATTAATTCATTCCTCTTTCATCTTACCCACTCTCAAACGGTCTAGAGTCTTGCAGTTCACCACTGCGCCACTTATATAACCTCATTTTCACAAGAGTGGTGTTTCTCGCATATCTGCTTGGAGAGGCGCAGAAGTTTACTTGGATCCCTTTTTGGGAATTGCTTTGTCAGCATCACAATTTGTGGTGATGACATAAGCAGGGGCACATTGTTGGGCGCCTTGACTAGGCATTTGTGCACAAATTGTCTCCCTCACAGAACCTAGTGCATACATGCAGGCTGTCTCCTAGGGTAGAAAGAGATTTTATGTGGCCAGCGAAAGACTTCACGATGCAAGGCTGAAATAAATATTCATTGTCAACGCAAAGTTCTTGCTCCGCCTCCAACTTCTTATGCAACAAATGCGACCCATATACAACTGAATTTTTACCAAAAAGCGGGGCCCCAAGAAATTATGTACGTACTCATCCACATCCATGAGTTGACCAAACAGGGCTGAAATAAATATTCGATGCAACAGCAAAGTCCTTGCCCTGCTTCCAATTTCTTATGCGACAAATTGGACACATATAGAACTAAATTTGTGTCACACCGCGGGCTTCTACCACAAGTAATACCACCGCAATCATGTACCTTGCGCAGAAATGCCCAAACTGACCAATATCTGCCTGGAGGAAATATTCTCTGTGAACCCAAACTTCTTCCCCTGCCTCCACTTTCTTACGCTACAAATCGGACACATATACAACTAAATTTTGTGCAAGCGCGGGGCCCCACCACGTGTCCTGACCGAGAGATCATGTACCTACTCATCCACATCCATAACTTGACCTGAAATAAATATTCGCTGCAACCTCAAAGTCCTTGCCCTGTTTCCAATTTCTTATGCGACAAATTGGGCACATATAGAACTAAATTTGTGCCACACCACGGGCCTCTACCACGAGTAATACCGCCGCAATCATGTACCTTGTGTGGAAATGCCCAAACTGGGCAATATATGCCAGAGGAAAATATTCTCTGTGACCCCAAACTTCTTCCCCTGCCTCCACTTTCTTATGCGACAAATCGGGCACATATACAACTAGATTTTGGCACGCCGTGGGGCCCTGCCACTAGTCATACCACTGCAATCATGTACCTTCTGCGGAAATGCCCAAACTGGGCAATATATGCCAGAGGAAAATATTCTCTGTGAATCCAAATGTCCTATTTATCTTCAGTGACCTTTAGCCTGTTAAAGGGTAGCTGTACCCCCGGAGAAATTCGGGTGGCAGTATCCTTTTCGAGTCCCGAGTTTTTCCTGCAGGGAAATGAAAAATTAAAATAAAATAAAATAAGAAAAAAAGGAGAGAGAAAAAGAAGTTTCCTCGTATGGTGGTACTACCATGGCAACTCGTTTCGGCACCAATTTCATCACAGTCTCCACTGGGTTGTCGGAATCGGTCTGAATCTATTCGGGAATTTTTGAACCGCAGCTAACCGAACCACAGTCACTTGCGATGAGTTTGTACTCTTTCCCGCTGGCGCCAAGCAACAGATTACAAGGAGTTCTTTTCTCATGTCGTCTATTCCTACCAGGCAGTGATATCAGCTCGGCTAATTAATCTTGCCTTGGACTATCCAAGAGACGATGATTAATCTTGGGTTGGATTATACAAGGCACTATTTAGATTAATCCTACATTGAGTACGGTAGGAAGAGGCTGCAGAAACTGGTAGCTAGGATTAATCTGTTCCACCATCAAGTAATCTCGATCAAATTCCCGATTAAATCTGCAAGTGTACAATTTAATCCTGGATTTAATCTATCCAAGGCACGGCTTGCGATTAATCTAGGTCGCAATTAATCTAGGTCACGATTAGTTAGTCGGACTTTGTACCACGATTAATTCTCTTACCATGTTAATCTCGGCCGACTTGCGATTAATCTAGAGTGTGTTATCATATCATATCTTATTGCATACCTTTTATGGGCTTGCCTTTCTGGGAATCAAGAAACCTCGGACAAATAGTCCTCCTGCGCCCCATCTTCTTCAGCCACGGCTCTTGCTTGACACGGAATCAGAGACTTACCTCGTAATCTGGTTCCTCCTCTGCGTCGCGCTCCCGCTCCTCCTCCTCTTTCTTGGCCTTCTTGGCCTCAGCAATCTCATCCTCGATCACGAGTTGGGGGAGCTTGTTCCATAGTGTCTCGCACTCGCGCGCAAGGTTCGCGTATATCGCCGCTTGCCTGTGTGCGTAGGCCCGCCAGCCCTGGTCATCGCCGTAAGCTGGACGTGTTCGGTCAGTCGCTCGCCCATTCACATTACATATAACATACCCCTCCTTTTCTCCGTCTCCGCCATCTCCATCCATATCTCACTGTTCTTCGTGAACCACCGTCTCGAGCGCTCAAACTCAGCCTCGAGGATCTCGACCTCTTCGTTAGCCCGTTTCATCAGGGCGCGCTCGCGAAACCACTGTACTCGGTCCACTATGTCGAGTCAGTGCACGGCTTAAATTATGAGCTAGACATCACTCACTCTCCTGTTCCCACTCCGCCTGTGCCTTTGCGTCAAGTCCAGCTGGTCGCTGCGCAGACCAGAACCAAGGCTCACGGTCCTTCGACCGGCTCGTCTTCAATGCCACCCCGCCCTTCCCCCACTGTTCATTGCGGCTCAGAGGCTGCAGCGTAGGGTCATCCCTCGGTAAGCCGAGGGCCCTAAGGCTGCGCCACGAACGTCGATACATATCCCCCGCGCCCTGGACTTTGTTATGCAATGACTTGAGGAAGTTTCCTGCGCGCGTCGTGGCACCAGTACCATAGATGTCCGTCGTCTTCAAGCCCATATTGAAGTTCTTCGTCCGAATGGCCGTACACAGGTCCATAAGTGAATCGTGCGCCTGCCCCTCGCGTAACCCGTATTCGACCACTCCTAGTTCCGAGAGCTTGAGTCGCGCACGATCTGCCGGACTGAAATCCGAAGGGAGCAGCAGCCGCATCTTCTCTGGCTCGTCGACGTCCATCTCCTTCATGTACTTGTGCAGCGCCGGGACACGGTCGAGCTGCCACTTGCGTAAAGCCTTGATGTCTAAGTGAAGCTGTTGCATGGCCGGCGCGAGCACCTCCTCGGTGGATGTAGGCAATGCGCGCAGGCGCTTGAGACGCTCCCTGGCCAATTTGATCAGTGTATGCCACCGCCAGGGGATTCGATTCGAGTACATACCTATCTCTTTCCACCAGTAAAGCCGCGCTTATGAGACCGACATCGCCTGGTCTCCCGCCGCCCGCATTCGAGTCAGCCGACTGTGTTGCTGCCGCTTCCTTGGCCAGCAGCTTCGTGTACGCCGCCGCGTGCGTTGGAGGTCCTACATAGTAGTCGATAAGCAACTGTATTCTCCCGACAAAGTCGCACATACCCGACTTCATATTCAACTGAAAAACACTAAACCACGGGCCTTTGGAATCGCGTCGTGGATTTTCGTCCTGGGTTTCCCATATCGCAACGGCTTCCGGCTGCCGACTTTTCTGGAACTTGTCGAGCCCCTCGAAGGATGCTGTTCTGGCGCGCTGCTCCGACTTCGCGGTCCTGTATAGCCGCGTCAGAGCTTCTGCTATACTCCATCGTCAGTTCATGCATACATATCCTGGGCATTGTGGTACGTACGCAGCTTGATTGTCTTCTCCCAGTTCCAGTGGTCCGACGTCCCGTCGATGACATCGTGCCTGTGCCCGTCGTTCATCTCCCGCGTGCTCCCCGCTGTCAGGTTATGCTCAGCCCAACCTGTCTCGATCATCTCCATAGACACCATCCCGACGAAGAGCAGCCAGTTCAGGTTATAAATAATCTGGCAGAGTTCTTTGTGCGAGAGGATGTGGAGTTTGTTGATGGCGCCGGTAACGTTATCGAAAATCCCTCTCATCCCCGGGAACCACTGCCCAATCCTACTCAGCAGGCGAACACCGTACTGACACCATATGTCGTATCCAAGACGAATCCACCGTTGGAGTTCTGCCTCAGCCAGCGCATACGCCAGGGCGTAGTCGGTATATCCATACCTGCAACAACTTTAGCGAATGAATATTTTGAATGCCACCTTGCCACTTACCCTTCCCCTAGACTGAGATCGACCATGCCCTGAGGCACGTAAAATCCGTGCCGCGCGCATTGCACCGTGACTACACCGGTAATGATGGCGTTTTTGAATTTGGAGATTTTTTGCATCCGAGCAGCGTTTAGGTGATCGCATTCTTGAAGCTGTTGTTTCAGGTTAGCGTCTGGTGGTCTTTGCAAGCTACAATGTTACCTCTTCTTGTTTCTCGCTCTTGATGAGTTTAATGTACGCCTTGAAGTCCTCGTTGGGAGGGAAATAGGTGTTTCCGTCATTGAGAGCGAAGTCATCGGGGTCCTCTCGTTTCTTTTTGCGCTGAAGCTTGAAATTGCCGTCGGCCGACAGGTACAACGTGTATTTATGCCTCGGATTTGAGATCAGGAATAAAACAACAAGGACAGGGCTGCAAATACCTTTCCTCCTCTGCAGCGTTCGCCATTTCCTCGCGCGTCATGTTGAAGCCGACCTCCAGGCATGCGGGACATCGTAACGCCAACGATGCTGCACGCCGATGAGGAACAAATTTGTCAATACCGTGCGCCTGGCCTGTACGCCGCTGCAGCGTCAAGTAGCGCCAAATTCGACAGGCAAAGAGGAACTCTCGATAACGGTTCTGGTGGCCGTATTAGTAAACTTCAGTTTCAGGTATTCCAGTATCGCTTACCGCGATAGTGGCCGGGGCCGCATTTTTGCTCAGCTGACATAAAGCTTTGACATAGTCGTATGCAGACTTCTTCGACGCTAGCGAATGCACGTGGAATTGCTTCATCGCCGTAAACGTGAAGGCTGTCTGCGGTTGCTCGAAGCTCACAGGGAACAGTCGCACAGCTACGAGTTGCTGCCATCGCCCGGAATCGCCCGGGCGTAAGCACTGGCAGAACTCAATCCAACTCGTGTGGAATCCATTATGGTCCCCGATCGTGAACTGACCGATATCGGGGTTGTTGGGACGACGGTGGGGGCAGTGGGGCTGGCGAGGGTGTGGGTGCGGATGTGTTTGCAGAAGGAGGTGAATGTGCGAGCAGTCGTCGACCGGGAGCTTGCTTTTGTCGAAAGGTATTTGAGTCGCCAAAGCGTCGCGCACAAACATCTTGCCATCCCATCTCTCGATGTGGTGGAACAGATTGTATCGGTGCTCGTGCACAATGCATGCGCGGCACCACATCGGCGCGTTGAAGCAGTCCATGCAGCGATATTCTGCTGGCTGCCCACAGGAGCACGGGTCACCCAGCTGCAGATGCGCGAAGGTCGCGAGTATCCAGTTCTGGATGTCAGGCATGATCTTCAAGATCCTCGAGATACGCTGGGACTGCCCCTGTACAAGAGAGTCAATATAAGATGCTGCAATAAAGAATCGGGCTTCAAAGCGTACCTGATTTCGAGTCGGCTTCTCCAAGTTAGGACCAAAACTCTCGGGCGGCAGCCCCAGAGTCGCAGGGTCTGCAATATCCCCAAATCATCATCCATAGCGTCGTCGTTCAGTGGTAGAGTTGAGGTATCGAGCACAGGAGCTTGTGTAGACACCTTTCCCGGAATATCGGGAACGGCACTATGGTCCCAGTTTATCATGGCTCCAGAGCGCGTCCACAACCGCGCATTTGGTCGCCGCGGTGAGATAGTAGTGGCCGCTGCCGCTGCCACGATGGTCGAGGCCGGCTCCGGCTCCGAGGGTACATCGTCATCCTCTGAGTCGGTATTGTAGCCGATCTGGCCTCGAACAAGAGCCGTGCTCCGACGAGCTCGCTTCAAAGGTGATTCTGACGCTGGAGCAGCGCGTTTCATTCTTGGGCTCCACCCAGGCAACTGAGTGTGGGGTCGGCGGATGTTAAGGGGTGGGACACCGTCGTAGTGTCCTTTGAGCCCGAGCAAGTGAGTTAGTCTTGAAGCGGCCCAGAGTATGTCGAAGATTTGAAGCGGCTAGCTAGTCGTACAGGTTGTGAAAGGAACGAACCCGTGCGTTCATCGTCACCAAATCACTAGAGCACAGTGACCTTCCCTAGCTGATGCAAACATTACATTATGACTCTCGGCGAAGCGCGACGAAATTGGTCAGCATTTGTCCACTTTAGGCAGGGGATGATGATTGAAAGGGAGGATGTGTCACACATGGACAAACATGACCAAATGCAAATTGCGCAATTTGCGTACGATAACACATACACCTCCGAGGCAAGTCCCTACGAGCCGCGCGCACGCTTCCCATACTGCCCCACGGCTGCTTCCTGGGCTGCTTCTTGTGCTGCTTCCGTGCCACCTTCCACTCAGGCAGCGTGACCAGACGTGTCGCAAAATCACTCGAATTCGCAAAGGCGACTCCCATTCCACTTAGTAGCTCAAAAAATTCATGGAACACCCCATTAATTGCCAATCATCCATATATTGCATGTACTGTGTCCAAAATCCGGAAAATTTATAATGCAGCCTTCGTTTTCCCTAAAACTACATTACAGCTCTTGCGTGAAGGCTTGCATCATGTCCCAGTTTTCCATGACCGTCACCCCTTGTGCACGGAGTAGTAGCCCACGACCAGATGCCACTGGGATAGGTGTGTCCCAAGTTACGGCCCTCCAGCGATTTCCCGTGTAGGTCTCGAATTGGGTCGGCGCCTTGATGTGGACGTCGGTGAGCTTGAGATCATTGTCAGCCTGGTCCAACCACACGTAGCCGCCTTCGGGAGGCGCTAGAGTCACCTTCTTCGCCCGCTGGTTATTCTGTTGAGATTGGCTGTCAGTCTCCAAACGTCGAGAGCACTCAAATATCAAAACTCACAGCCATCCAAACTACAGCTAAGATGGGCCTCCCACTCTGGGGGGCAGCGGCGGCGGTGGCGGTGGGGCACGTTTGGGTGGAGAAAACACAGGCGAGTCGGGAAGCTGTGCCAACACAGCTAGACGTCTGCACTGGGTATCCGACAGAAGAGCGCGGGCCCGCTGACCGATAGTTTTCTGACTCATGCGGGAACTGGAAGCCACAGCGTTTGTTTGCGAGCATTGCTTCATGGAGGAAGAGGAAGACATTAGGGATCAATCTGTAGCAAGAACCACCATCACACCTTTGATTTGTGGTGGCACAGAATTTGTGCATTGTTCATCCAAAGTGTGATCCCCACCAAAGCGGCGCCCCACCCCAGTTGCTGGATACATACTTCTACCGAGCCATGAATGGTGCTTCCACTTGAGTAACACCGCTAGATGCAGCTCAGGGGAATCGGGTGTGTACTGAAGGAGCCGTATCTACAAAGTAGTCGTTAGCCTCGGAATCAGCACAAGGAGAAAATGGGAAATGGTGGCACGGAAACGGGGTGAGGGAGGAGTAGGGCGGGGGTATTATGGACTCATCCCGATGCATCCGCTGAGTGTGGCCGATCGGTGTTTATGCGCTGATCGTTACGGTCACGCGATCACCTCTCTTGAATTCGACTTCCACTCTCGCCGCCATCGTTCTCATCGCTGTCTGTTAGCTTTGTGCTTACAGACTATCAGACTATCTCGGTCTGTTGGTTTTGTACCACAGACTGCCATGGGGGTCGCCTTCAATTACGGAATCTGGGTCGGGCCTCGCAATGGGTAGATTCTGGCGCTACGTCTCGGTCGACACCTCTGGGCAACATCTCGAACGACGGGCTTTCGATTTCTCAGGGCTACACATACGGGCGCGGTATTCGTCTTCGGCTCCAGTGTCAATGATCGATGCACAGCCCCGGATTCCCAAAAAAAGTAAGAGGTCAAAGCGTCAGATAATAACAACAATGCGAGTCTGGCTCCACCCACTTACCTTCTACTCTAACCATGACCGCGGCCGACTCTCCAGAAATGCGCTGGCTCAAGTCCCAAATCCCTCGCCCTGTGGGTTGGCGAACTTGTCCCAAGAACAGGGAACACCACCTTTCAACGCACGCCGCCGTTCGCTCCAGCAACGGCGCGCCCCCAGACATCACTCGTTTTGGTGAACAGACCATACAGGTGAGGGACAATACCCCGCATCACTTGCGTGTATTTCTTACTCATTGAACAGTGTTCTGAGCGTTCTTGCCGGAAAGTCTATACTTTGGATGCCGCCCGCATCGCAGAACTGCGCCCGCAATTCCTGGCTCGCAAAGCTGAAAGTGATCGGCTTCGAGGAATCCAGCGCTCTGCCACCATGCAAGCAAAGAAAGCGGCCCAGAAACAGCAAGCTCCTCCTGCGACGAAGCCAGCAAAGAAGAAGGCGCGACCGGAGACTGCCACTGGAAAAGGCAAGGCTCGTAACGATGGTGGGTGGCATTATTTCTTGTCTCCTTCCTTCTAACCCGCTCTTAGTTCGCTCCTCGGCTGCCCGCGCTCCTGTTACTGCCATCTACACTCCCCCTTCGGCGATCTCCTCTTCTGCGTCAGCCATCAGCACGCCCGCGTCGGTCATGGCCCACTCGATGCCGGCTGTGGCGGCTGTGGAAGATGACGAATATGATCCCGACTTGTTCCAGATTTCTGCCGCTGAAAGTACGTTGCAATGGTGATCTTTGCCAATGTAGCTAATATTTATTTGCTTAGAGCGTGAAGTTCAAGTCTTCGTATATACTGACCACGACCAACAGCCCCTGGAATTTCGCGTCAACGTTCGGGGCCTCGACCACTTTGACTTCACCTCACTCAACACCGCGAAGATCGTCGGTGCTGTCCCTGAAATGGGCCGGCCCGCCGCTCATTACATGTGGTACTCCGCCCTTGAGGACGAGTGGCTACGGGTTGGGCCCGCTGTGAGCCTGAGAGGACGGGGCTCTTACATGATCCTGCAGAATGGGCGTGTACCCGAGGACGCGTGTCCAGGGCTGCTCGGTTTCGTGGTCGACACCCTCAAATCTATTCTTGATGAAGCCGGCGGTAAGTTGTTGTTCAATCTATTGTCATGGGCGTGAGCTGACCGACTTCCAGACCTAGATGACACTTTCTTCGACAACCGTTTCACTAGCGGGGATGACGACACCAGCGATTGGGGCTTTTTCACTGACCCTGATCTCATGACTGAGGACGACCAAAGCTCCGACTTTGGGTTCGATGTGAGCCTACCGTCGTCACCCTCGCCAGCGTCGGGCAGCGCCTCCTCCCCCCTCAAGAGAAGGTGGACGAGCGAATACCTGGAGGAAGAAACGGCAGTGGCGATCGAGGAAGCTGAGAAATATTCGTCCAAGCTCAAGCGTCAATGTCTCGCATCTGGCTCAAAGGTCGATCCCATCGTCTTATATTAAAATAGTAGTTGTTTTCTGTTAGTTATCATCTCGTATATGCCAATTATCGTGTATGCCATACATTTGTGGTTCCTCAGAGAATGGTGACCACTGGAACTGGGACAGATTACCTTTGGTTCGTTTGGTATTGATTCGAGGGAGTCTTGGCGGAGATCGAGGGAAGTTGGGTGTGGTGGTGAATAAGTCGGTGATTTTTCAAAATACTTGGGTCGGTCGCAGCACTGTGTTGGGTTGATGTAACCTTAGTGCTGTATATACGATTGCGGGGTCGAATCCAATTCTCGGGAAGTCACGAAGAAATAATCTGAGCACGGTGTGAGTGTTAAATTGAACTTCGCGGCGATGGATTGAAGCGACTGACGTTTGACTTTTTCAGATTTAACGAGCGAACGAGAAACCACAGCACAGACTTGGGTTATCATTGCTGTGATCAAAGTTTATCCACATTGCAGCAAAGGTGTACTGTTCTGTTTGAAAGCGAGCAAGACAGCTCAAGTACAGAGCATTAGGTTTGGTGAACAAAAGTCTGAAGACGTATTCAGCCTAGTCACTCAGGTGCGTTCGGACTAGTTTATTTTTTTAACTACAGGCGCTCATTCCTCCTCATACATTGCATGGCATACAGGAACTTCTCCAATTTTGGGAATCCAATACTCAATCATCAACGCCACGAACTCCAACGCTGTGCACCCCTCCGAGAAATGTTCACGATGGCGAACTTAACAACCCTTGCAGGGATATGGAACTCATTTAGCGCTGATGTAGGCCAGGGTGAGGTGGGTGAGGCGCTCTGGATCGAGTGAGACGCTGCCTGCAGGTGAGGAAAGTGAGACGTACCGATGAGTTTGGGGTGACTAGTAGGATAATAGAAACACCAGATTATTTCCTCGCCATCGCATTTTGCGTATGAGGCGCATCGAGCATCGATGTAGATGGCCTCGCCGACTTTGATGTCGAGGTAGTCGAGGTCCTCGTCGTCAGGGATGGTAGAAGGATTCTCGAGGACGTCCCAGTTCCTGTGGACGTGGGTGTATACAAATCCTGGCTGCTCGAGGTAGGGGCGGACATTGAGCAACGCATCATCAGGAAAAACCTCTTTTCAGAATCTGGCCAAATTGGGCCAATTCTGCCAAATGCTGCTAAGCGATCCAAATGATCCAAATGATCGCTAAATTCTCCCAATTGGGGAGGATTTAAGCGACCGTCCCCAAATTTAGCCTGAATTGAAGAAGATGTGTAAGGTCCTGCAGGATGTGTGCCGGTATGGCCCATACTACGGATGATCAAATGAATATATTCACATTGCTTACATTACTGACATGTATACATACAGAAAATAATGATTATGAATTAACAGTAGACGAAGGGCTGCAGCAGGGCCTATGTGGCATATGGGTCTCACTTACCTCTGCCACTTACCTCTGCCACGTGCGGCTGTGGTGAATGTCACTGTCCCGTCTGTCTGTGACGTCTGTGTGCACACGCTGGCTCACGGCAGTCCAGAGGATGCCCACGCACCAGCTGTTGCCTAGCTAAGCAATACCAAACGCGACCTCATGTCGACGAGGCTGAGTGTGTGTTGCTTCACTGCATGCTTCGGGAACAGCAACGGGTCGGAGGCGTGCGACGTGGGCGAGATGGAGTGTCAGCGGGTTCCTGAGGCAGCATGTGGGAGAGTTGACACCAAGCCTTGACTTGGCGCGGAAAGGCACAAGTCAATTCAAAGTCCGACATCAAAGATCAGTGGATCATATGCCAGCTGTACAGCTGATGCAAACAGACGTCACGTTGGACACAAACCACCACCTTCAAGCACCTCCCCCCGCTCTTACTCATGTATCCGTTGCCCCAGTGATGTTCCCCCCGCACCGCAGCATATCACCACCGTGCCCAAGCAGTCCGATCTAGCCCCCTGGTCCCCTGGCCCAGGCTTCGAAGCGATGTCCCCCGCAGTCGTATTTCCATGCGCTAAGTTTTGAAATCGTCTAAGTCCTCTTCCATCTCTTTGTCGTGCACTACTGACTCAGTTTATCACCCAAGCTTAATTCCGCGTGCACAATGATTGCGGTCGTGTTTTCTGATCCTGCAGCTGCCCCCACATTGCTGGTCCATGACTAAGTCACCTCACTTGAAGCCTTGTCCTGACGCTCGTGTGACAGTTAGTCGGCCACAGTATGGGTGGTCGTGCATGCTTGCCCCCAGCTCCTGGAGCATAAATTCCGGATATCGGGCGTCGCAGTCCTGGACATCGTCGAAGGTACGCTATTTTCCTCGTCGCTCTTCACTCATTCACCCGCCGTCACCAGGGTCTGCAATGGAGGTGCTCCCGCACATGCACAACCTCCTCAATGCACGCCCTGACGGCTTCGACTCCCCCGAGGCCGCGATCGAGTGGCAGTGCACGCGCTTCCTCCCTGCCCTCGACGAGCGCTAACCGCTTGCCCTGGATAGCGTCAAGACCAAGACGATCCGCAACGCCAACTCTGCGCACTTATCCATCCCGGCGATCATCATTCCCGCCGCAACGCCCTCCCCCGACCGCGCCACATACCAGTGGTGCACGCTGCTGCGCTCGACGGCGCCATACTGGCCAAGTACGCACATCCACCCCCACTCCTCCATGCGGTGACTGACATTCCCTGTGCGCTAGACTGGCTCACTGGCCTCTCCGGTGCCTTCCTCGCAGCGCGCACTGCACGCCTCCTCCTGCTTGCCTTCAACGGCGGCGCTCTGTGAAAATGGTCCTTGTGCTAACCTTCTTGCGCTCATGCCCGGCCTCTGTGCGGAGCTACTCGTCCTGCCCATCCAGCCTCTGTTCACTAACATTTCTGTCACCATCAACTGGTGCAGACTTATAGGTGTGTGCCTTGTATCATCATTTACCTTCACTGATGTTTTATGCAGGCCACTCAACAGCATCTACTCTTCTATATTCTTACCTGGTAAGTTTTCGTTGCAACTAGTTTCATCAATCTTCCGCTTACTGATTCGCCAATTCCCAGTGTTGCCATGGTCCCTGAATAGCTGGTTTCCTTGTAAGTTTCGTTTCGGCTGCCATCTATTCCTATGATTTTATGTCGTTCTCAGGGTGGAATTGTTTTCTAGGCCAGCGAGGTGCACATTGGACGGATTAGCAGAGATGTGTTAGTATGGCCTAGGTACTTGAAGGTCTTGCTGCTGGGGGAGAGTGTGATGAGGTGTGCGCAGTGCTGTGTGGATATTGCCTGTGATGTCTTGTTACCTTGTTCATAGCTGTTATATTGTATGTACATAGATGAATTTAATGGATTTTCGTTGCCTCTCATGATCTTTTGTGAATCAAGTGGGATCTAAATGAAGGATGACCTACTGCGAATGGCCCCGAATTAACCCAAATTTTGCCAAAATTGTGCAGAATTGGCAAATGCACGATAGGATTCTGAGAATTCAATTTGTGAACCATTTGGTCAAAATTTTGCAGAATTGAACTAAATTCTGCCAATTTTGCTGAATTGGACCAGATTCAGGAAAGAGGGTTTTCCTGATGATTGCACGCATCCAGAGGGGTCAGTCGATGACTAGAAGAGCATTAAAGGACGAAATCATGCAGCTCGTAAAACGACTACATTCAGACGAGGATC
Organism: Mycena sp. CBHHK59/15; assembly: GCA_029204085.1. NCBI lineage: Eukaryota > Fungi > Basidiomycota > Agaricomycetes > Agaricales > Mycenaceae > Mycena > Mycena sp. CBHHK59/15. Next base: position 33,124 of record JARGXW010000221.1, read on the forward strand.
TTCTGGCGTTCGTCATCGGGCATAGCGGCCACCACATGGGAGTTCTGCCACGGCATCTGAGGAGAAAGGTGAGTTAGAACCGTTGACGATTGAGGCCGGAAGAACTTACCTGTGCTGGAAGAAGTAAGAGTGAAGTCGTGGAGTCGAGTCGGGAGCAGGGAGCAAGGAACGAAGTCGGGACGGAAAAGTAAGTTGGAGTTCTTTGAGATTCCAGCAGGAAGAACTTACCTGTGCTAGAAGTAAGAGCGAGGTAGGGGGAGTCGAGTCGGGAGGAACCAAGAAAGTCAGGATGACTGACCGCTGTGTCAACAACACAAGAAGGTTGGGAAGAGTGCAGGTGATCAAACGAGGTTCGAGTGCAGTGCAGAATGGATTCCTGGAGATGTTAGCACACAAATTCGTCAGGTAGATTGGGAAAATGGGACTACCGACTGGTTGGTGTATTCGACACCACGACAAATTGGGAATAAACGGTGGATCGGTTAGAGGCGTGCGTAGAATGTGTTGAGAAAAATACGAACACGGAGAATTTTTGAATCCAAGAACCAAGGCTTCGACGAAAGAACAAATCAATGTAAGACTGAGATGGACGGACTGGGATGGACAATGTCCTTCAACGCAGTTTTGGGCCAATAGAGGCATTCCTTGGGTTTTAGGTTTTCGCTCGCATTGAATTGTTAATTTTTCATAATATTGGCTCAGTCTCAAAGCTTAACCTACGGAATTCGCCTCTATCGAACAAACACGACTTTACTTCCACAAAATGTTCGGCACGTGATCGTGTTTCTGACAGCAGTCACCGTGACGAGTTACTGCTTGGCTCTTACCTCCACAATCTGGGACTCGAGTTGCTTCTGTAGCACTCGTTTGCAAGCTCTGAGTTGCTTTTGTAGCACTCATGAGCCCTACAAACCAGCACAGGCGGCGTCCACCACCGTCGAGTTACCTAGGGCTGCATGCCGTGCCCGTCGCGCCGGTTCTACGGGTCCCGTACAACGGGTGGCCGACCCGTTCCGTCAGGGGTTCTGGAAGTTTTTAGACGGGACGGCAACGGGACGGCTTTTCAAGACGACGGCCGTCGAAATCACGGCCGTCGACGGGCGACGGACTTTTGCACAGCAAACCGACGAATCTCGCATATTTCCAACATATTTCGAGCATTTCTCGTGGGTGATACACTTGAATTGACTTTCTACAGTGATTTGTACTGATATGCATCACGCACGACGGCATTCCTACTTCTCAAGTGAACCCAAGTCTTGAGTACATATCTTTCCCCATATCCTGTTCAACACATTTTCCTGGTCAGAATGCAGTTCTTCCCTCAAGAATAGAATAGAGAAGCACCTCGCCAGGTTAAAGAGGTTTTATCTATCTCACAATGAAGTGCAGGACTGCTCGCCAATATCTTTGAAGGTGTGTTTCAGCGCGAATTGCCCGCCAAACTTCAACTTACTAAAAGGTATGTCGAGAGGATAAGTACCCAATATTTTCCAATGAAAATGACCGGGTTTGTGTATTGTCTCTGAATAAAATGGTAAGATGCTCCTTGAGATGTCGGTATAGGCTAATTTCGCTCGCGGCTGAACCGGCAACTTCCGTTCACCGTCGACGGCCGTCCCGTCACCTGTCCCGTGCCGTAGACATTTTGTTAGCCCACACGACGGACCGTTGGGTGACGGGCCGTTCCCGTTGTACAACCGTTGAAACGACGGCCGTGCCCGTGATGGGCACGGCGTGCAGCCCTACATGTACTCGTCGCAAACCAGGACTTGGCTGTCCCAGCAAGATGGCCGGGACAGCGAGTGTAGTGCTGGGTTCACCCCAAAGGAATAGACACAGCGGTGAGGTTGTTTCATTGTATGTCTGGTTCGCGACTCCCTCATACCCGAAAAGGAAAACCAAGTGGGCTCAAACCGATATTCAAAGTGTTGGTGGCAGGATCTCATTGTTTGGACGCAGTGGCACGTTAACCGCTTTCCTCTGCTCCATCACCATCTCACTCTCTGCAGTAACATCCAAATTTTCATGGCTTCGCCCGACGCGACTGCAGCCCTCGATACTGGCACCATAATCTACAAGAAGATGACCAAGGCAGAGTTGAAGGTGGCCGGCCTCGCAGAAGACCCTATATTCGAGTACGCCATGACCAGACTGTTGCCTCTGTTCGAGGCCAAGGCGCAAGAGCCGGACTCCAGTGGCAAGCTCATCCACTACATCAAGGGCGAGCTCTTCGACCTGATCGCCACTGACTTGGACCTGGCGGCCAAAGGCTACAATTTAGGCGCTTTCAAGACACCACTGCCTGGGGGAGTGATATATCACGTACTCTAATGAGAGCTCTGCCGTGTTATATCAGGAGCTCTAATTAGAGATGCACCTAATTAGGAAATAAGGCAAAACAAAACCACCCGAAGGGTTCGAACCCAAAACCATTGTCAGATGACAAATCATGCTAACCCATAATATACCAAGTAGACCAAGGTGCCATAATAAGCTGTTCATGGATATTGGATAAGTCATGTATTTTCCGGCGCATAATAAGCGTAAACACCCACCTTACAAGGGCTAGGGCAAGCTTGCTTGCCCTAGCCTGGGTCTCCACATTGTGTTTCATGGTTAGGTTCGGGCGGTTAGGGTCTGGGTTACGGTTCGGGCGGTTAGGGTTCCATTAGGGTTCGGGTTAGCAGTGAGGGTCAGGAAGGTATATTATAGATGTTGTTGCAGGGCAGTCATGTGGTGAGGTGAAATCATTTTAAATTCATGCTCTGTTAGTTCAGTGGTAAGAGTGTTGTATTGTTTGGAATATGATGTAAGCCAGAGGTCCGTGGTTCAACTCGGTCTCTTGGCATTTCTTTTTCACTGGAAATTACTCGAAACAGAAGTACTTCTAATGTGATATATCATGGCGCATCTCTAATTAGAGCTCCTGATATAACATGGCAGATCTCTCATTAGAACTCCGTGATATATCAAATCCCCGCTATGGCCTGTTCAAGAATGTAAATGTTGCCTTCCGCGATGCCACTCCATCATGGTCATTGACCGCTCGTTGCAGACCCTTTACAGCACCTTGAAAAATAATCGAAACCAACTACCCAAAAAGAAGAGCGCGTCGACAACTAAACCCAACAAGGCGACCAACTCGACGACGAAGCCGTCGAAGGGGCGTTGCGCGCTCGACGAGTTCCGTGACCGACACAAAGATGAGTTCAAGGCGCGCGCTGATAACGAGCTGCTTGGGGTGGAACGGACGGCGCAGGACGGGAAGTGGCTAGCGGCGTTCAACAGAATTCTCAACGATGAGTGGTCCGCTGCCACCGACGAGGAGAAGGCGAAGATGGTGGCGCTAGCGGAGGGGAAGAAGGCGGAGCGAGCAGCTGGACCAACCGCAGAGCATATTGCCGTGTCAGTGTTTCAGTTCACTGAGAAACTGTCGGTCGGCTAACTGTTATTGCAGGACCCAAGCGAATGCCGGGGATGACCTTTACAAGGCCCTCAAGGCTCACATCGGCAATGACTGGGGTCAAATCGGCAACGCTGCCTTTTTCCTCCGAGGCGCGTACACTAATGCCACTGGCGACGTCAAACGATTCTTGTGCGTCTACTCATTTGCATTTCATGCACCAGCGCATTGCTGACTTGGCGTATAGCATCACCGTTGGCCCAGAAGACAACACGCCGCCTTTTCTGTCGTCGGACGAAGAGAAACTGGCATTCGCCAGATGGGCCAAGAAAGTCCTGAAGCGTAAGTCGTATGCATGTCGCAACGTTTGTGGTGCTGATTGTATGACAGCGAGCGCGCCTGCTGCACAGGTGAAGAAACCGACTGATGTCATGTTGCCTGATCTCGATGTGGACGCGGAGTCACCGGATACGCTGAAAGAGATGCTCAGGGGACTTGCAGTGAAACCCGATACAGGTAAGTCTGCGATTTGCTGAGCAGCGTCAGGATCAAACTGATAGGCACGCAAAAGGCGCCGAGCACCCAGTCTGGATAGTGATCGAGGGGAAGTTCAAGGTGGACTTGGACGCCGCTACCGACGAACAGGTGAGTTACTGTGAGCGCGGTATGGGCGATGCTAATTGATCTCAGGTGCGCGAGTACTGCCGGCACTTCCTGCAGACTCAGAAACAGGGAGGCAGTGGTCAAGTCACGACTACTCCCCTGCCCGCTGCCGGTCCACTCGCACGTGCGGGAGACAACGTCGTGCCGCCGCCCCCTCCTGTCGGTCCACTCGTACCTGCGGGGGACAACGTCGCGCCACCGCCCCCTCCCGCCGGTCCACTCGCACCCGCGGGAGACGATCTCGTGCCGCCGCCCCCTCCTGCCGGTCCACTCGCACCTGCGGGAGACAACGTGGTGCCACCGCCCCCTCCCGCCGGTCCACTCGCACCCGCGGGAGACGATCTCGTGCCGCCGCCCCCTCCTGCCGGTCCACTTGCACCTGCGGGAGACAACGTGGTCCCACCGCCCCCTCCCGCCGGTCCACTCGCAGCCGTTGGAGACGATCTCGTGCCGCCACCCCCTCCTGCCAGCCCACTCGCACCTGCGGGAGACAATGTGGTGCCTCCGCCCCCTCCTGCTGGTCCATTCGTCGCTGGGGGAGAGGATGTCGTGCCACCGCCCTCAGCGCCGCTTAAAAAGCGAGGCCGACCCCCTGGCAAGAACGCCAAAGGCAAAGGCAAAAACAAAGGCAAGAAGGCCGAGGATGGAGGAGGGGCGCAGGAAGGAAATGACGAGAATGAAGAACCTGCACCACCAAAGCCAGCAAAACGGCGTCGAGTGGCGCCCACCATCAATGCCGACGCGCCCCCGCCTTCCCCGCGTCGCTTGCGGGATGTACGCGTGCGGAGTCGCAAGGTTGTTGAGACTGCATAGGGGGATAATCGCAGGATTAAACTGTCGTAGGATTAATCGGTAGATTAGTTGGGAGTTAAGATTAGTTTGGATGTCATGAGTAGTAGGATTAAATCTTGGACATATATTAATGTCGATCAGAACATGATTAGGATTAAACCAGGGACGGGTAGGATTAAACCTCAGGCTTACTAAATGTCTCACTGATAATTTTAACAGGATTAAATCTAACGGACGATTAAATCCTACCGACGATTAATCCTACGGTACAAGATACTACTAGGGTGGTGGCGGTGGTACCTCGGAATGCAAGGTGAGATTAATCTAAATAGTGGGTTGGATAGTCCAAGCCTAGATTAATCGAGTTCTCTTGCATAGTCCAGCCGTGGATTAATCTGGCCTGCTGCAAATGTTGTACCAGGAGCAGGTGTCACCGGACCTCTTAGAATCAGGCACCGTGTGTCAACGCTCTATCGCGAAGTGGGTATCGCGTTGTACACGCCACTCAAACATTATCTCTAACCTTGGTACCCGAAAATAGCCTTGGCTCGTGCTCACATATTGGCCAGATAGCTTCTTTGCCAAAACTGAGATCCCTGATACCGGTAGCTCCCTGTCGTGCATCTCGAACGAGTTCTGCTCCTCCACCGCCCACGGGACCCGACATTTTGACTGGTTGTTACCGTCTGCTGCATTATCGGCCATGGAGAAAATCGAGAAGGACCCGCACTACGTCAAGAAGGATTCACACTCGGACCTGGATGAGAAGGTGATTTTGACCGATATCGTGCGTGCTCCTTCCCTCCGCCTGTATTCTCCACTGAGCTCGGTTTAGGATGTCCTTGGTACGGAAATTGAGCCAGTCCCCGATTATATCCTCGATGCAGCGGAATACGCTCAGACCATGTCGGCGGTGGAAATAGAGGACACCATCCGCCGTATTGTCGACGAGGTGGGATGGCCTACTTCTGCGCCATACAAGACTAACTCAGTTCTGTTTTACATCCTGTCATAGCACGATGACGACCCTGTCAGTGGAGCTCTTTCTATCGATGTGCGTGCTGACCTTCAGTATCTAGAACTTCCTGACGACCGTCCTTACGGCCGCGAAGTACATTTTCTCAGCACACAGTGGAAGGAATCTTGATTAATTGACCTTCAGGTGCTATCTGTTCGATGAGGACTTGAAGCAGAATCCAGCAGAGTACCAGCATGTTTATGATGAGTTGAAGGTCGAGGCCGCCATGATTAAGATCGCGAGTCCCCAACTTCCTCTGGCAAGATTCCTGCTGATGTGCGAACCTTGCAGAATTATGCGGAGGTTAGGGCCGGCGTGTCCAACCACGATGACACCAGCGTCCCTGCGGGCACTTTCCGCGCCTGGTTTATTGGCACCATTTTCGTTGCCACGGGGTGACTGGCTTGCCTGTTTCGATGTTCCCAAAAATCACATTACAGTGCAGGGATTCATAAACCAATTAATTCTTCAGCATTCGGTGACTGGATTTATCTGTTTATTCCGGAAACCAAGGTTGCCCACCGGCGTCGCCAAATGCTAAGTATCCCGGTATTAGTGTTGCTTCTAATGTCGCGCAGGTGCTCGCCTATCCGGCAGCCAAACTTCTCGAGTTCCTGCCGACTAGGCCATTCACGACCTTTGATTACACATGGAGCTTCAACCCGTACGCCGCCACGTCTGATTACCATCGCTTCTCACTGCTTGTCCCCTCCAGCGGCCCCTTTAACCCGAAAGAACACATGATTATCACGGTAATTCTGTCGCAGGTTATCCTCTCCGGGTCATTTTAACTGGGCCGGGTTCCTAGATTATGGCCAACGTCGGATTCAATACGCCTTACACGTAAGTATTCACCTCTTTCTGCCGATACGCAACTCATCTCCCTTATCAGGAACAATGTATGCACGCCCCGACTTTTCACCGGCAGTTTTGTAACAGTGACTGATGCGATCCGTCCATAGATTATTTGGGTTCAGTATCTCCCACTGTACTTCGATCAATCATGGGCTACTGGATTTGGTTACCAGAGTCAGTCCGTTCACAGTCCATCTCTGCAGGAGTTGACCATAATTTATTAGTCCTTGTCGCATTGTCCACTAACTTCATTGGGTATGATTTGGTGGGGCTTACACGCCGCTTCCCTGTATACCCAGCATCTGCCATTTGGTACAACAATCTTTCGGTGAGTCCGCGATACGTTTTGGGATGCTTTTACGCTCATCATTACCATACATCATCGCCCTCAACAGAGCGTTCCACGCTGAGAAAGAAACCGTTGCCAATGGATGGCGACTTTCCAGGGTGGGTGGTTCTCCACATCTTGAATTAACAGTTCACTCAGCGCCTTCCAGATGCGCTGGTTTGTCTATTGCTTCAGCGCCATGTTCGTGTACTTCTTGTTCCTTTCTCGAAGTTGGTTTGTAGGATTGATAAATTACGCATTGCAGTTTCATCTTCCAAGCGCTCTCGTAGTTCAATTGGATGACCTGGATCACACCAGAAAACATTTCCTTGGCCGCGCTCACGGGCAGCGTCAGCGGTCTCGGATTGAACCCAATTCCGACCTGGACTGGAATCAGCTTGTGTACGCAGTAGACCCCTTGATTTATCCGTTCTATGTGCGTTTCACCTGGTTCCGAGCATGGCCATGATTGACACACCCTTCAGAGCACGTTCAATGTGCGTTGTTGAAAACCCTTTACCCCATACTCTACTGACCCAAAGGCCTGTTGCACAGACATTTATCGGAGTACGTACAATTGGGTTGATCTCCTCCACAAATCAATAACATGTGCGTCAGACTGCAATCACTCTGCCTATTATCGCTGCCCTCTGGTACACCAACACATGGAATGTGGGCTATTTTCCAATAAACTCGAACGTGAGCAGACTTCTTCAATGGCGTGGGACGGTGACTGAATTGCACCATAGCACGTCTATGACAACAGTGGGGCTCTGTACACCGTCGCAAACGCCGTGGGCAATAACACCCTCTTCGACGAGGCCCTTTACGCCACTCTGACTGCCATCCGCTGTGATGTTGAGTCATTCACAGTCTTGCCGCTGGGAACATCCTCCTCTATGGCGTATTTTGTGAGTCCTTGGTACCCATTTCGTCCCAGGCTGTCGTCCTTATCTTCTTCTTTCAGTCGCGGTGTACACGGCAACTCTCACCCACGCATTTTTGTATCACCGTTGCGAAATTGTTCACGGCTTCAAGAGCATCTTCAGCAGGCAAAAGACCTCGGCAGTGCACACGGACATTCATGTCCGCCTCATGATGTCTTATAGGGAAGTCCCAGAGTGGCACTATTTGGTGTTTGTGGACATGTTGTAAGACACGACTTCAGAGTTCTCATTGTCGCGATTGCTCTCGGTGCTGCCGGTGTTGGTGTCTACCCGACAGAAACGTCGCCGGCTGTAGTACTTTACGGAGGTAAGCCGTGCAGGACTTAATGGAGACTTTCTTGACCGCCCCGCTTTCAGTTTTCCTGTCAATGATATTCGTCATCCCCATCGGAATTATTTTGGTATGTCATTTATTGTGTGCAAGTATCATAGCTTTGGTTGTCGCTCAACTGCTGAACAAGTCTATCACCAACGTCCAAGTCACCCTGAACGTCCTCGCAGAGCTTTTTGGTGGACTATGGTTCCCGGGCAACGCTGTCGCTATGAACTACTTCAAGGTAGGATCTCTCGACATTGCAACACAATGCTCGCCGGTTGTTTCAAGTCATACGGCTACGTAACTACAGCGCATACGTAACTACATTTATTTCTGTGGGAGCACATTCTGATGCTTGTCGATAGCTTGAATTTTTCCCAGGACCTAAAGCTCGCTCACTACATGCACATTCCACCATACATCACGTTCTACGCACAGATGCGTCAGCGATCTTCAATATATTGATTTCATATTTGAAGTCTTGTTCCAGGTCTACGCGACCGTGGGGTCGTCCTTCGTCTGCATCGCCATTCTCAACTTCCAGATGACCAAGATACCAGGTGTCTGCACCCCGCATCAGATCAACCCTTTCATCTGCCGGGGATCAACACATTTTTCACCGCGAGGTTTGTCTCATATTCATCCATTGCACTCCTAACGCTGACTGCATTTGTAGTGTACTTTGGGTATAAAATTTGTGATTCTTTCCACGCAGTTTTCTTACGCCGTACAGGGAACCCTGGGCCCCAAGCGCATGTTTGGTGTTAGCGGCATTTACAACGGCTTGTTGTACTGCTTTTTTATCGGGGCTGTTTTACCAATCCCGGTCTACCTTCTGCGCAAATGGATCAAAGCGCTTGAATATTTGCATCTGCCCGTTCTTCTCACGGGCGGGTTGATCTGGTAGGTTTTTGCCTTATCTTGTCCGACTCAAAAGCTTGAAGATATGGACAGGGCACTTGGAAACATGGCGAACGTGTGGCTGGCGTACCTGTCGGGTATTTTTTCAATGTCTTCATCAAAAAGCGGTACCTTGCTTGGTGGAGCAAATACAACTAGTAAGTCTAATGACGGCGTTTTGAATGCCAACTTCGTACTCAATGAAATCACCATTAGTATTACCACGACTGCATTTTCCGCTGCCATCGCCATCTCAGCCGTCGTCATCTTCTTCGCGCTGCAGTGGCCAGGTGTCGAGATTAACTGGAGTGGCAACATACATCCCTTCGGCGGTTGTGATGGTACCGGGTGTCCGCTGCTCCCCATTCCCGAGTCCGGTACCTTTGGCCCGGTAAGTGGTTACATGCGCTGTCCAATTTGCAATTTGCTCGGGGCTCAACAAAAATTGTCCAGGTTGTGGGCGAGTTCCATTAGGCTTTGAAGTTAGGCGCCTGTTGACTTGATTCTTCGTACGGTCGCTACAGCGCTAGCGACCGCTTGTCTTGCTCTCTGTCAGCTGCCTGACCCCAATTCGACTTCAAGTTGAATGTAGCCGCTCGACTGTACCTGATGATTGAAACAAGTTTTTTTCTCCCCCTGAAGGTCCAGTTGAGCTCGGGCTAAAATAGGGGGAAACTTGAGGGAAACAGCCTACGGAGTCAATGATGGAGTTACTGCATTGGGGAGGTGGCTGAAGCGAATAAAGAGAACTCTAAGACATTACCAGACTGTAACAGCCCAGAAATCCTGGTGCATGAGCATGCCTGACTGCGCGAAGTCCCAGATTCAATTTGGTTCCCCATTTTGAGCTCCAGACAGTTTACGAGGCCACAATTACAATTAGTATTCATGGGCACTCTACAACACATCGGTTCGCATTTTCGGCCGCCAGTGCTGCTCGCGATCGCTGGGAAGCGGCAGGCAGGCAGAAGACTTGGCAGAAGATCGTAACAATCGGCGGGACACAACAAGACAGATATAAGCTCTTTCTGACCATGATTGAGGCATTTTACGTATCCAAGTATCTTCCATGAGAGATTGCAGCACTGAGGAGCAGGGATCAGCGGCCACCGTCGATGAGAGATGTAAAATGGCACATAACTGTTATGTGACAGTGACATTACTGGCACATAACTTTTGGCAGGGAATCATCTGTCCAGTCTGCCAGCGAAAAACGGGTCTACAACGAAAATTCAAAGAGGCAGATCAACTTACAATTGCTTCTAGTAGGTGCGCAAATATTCCTATGATTTAATGCTCAAGTGTAGGTAGCAAACTGCGGCCACTGGTTACAGCCGTTTTGGAAACTATAGAGGGGTTTCGTAAATCGTTGATGCTCGATTTTTGTTTACCAACGACTCACGCTCATCATCGTCTGTATCAACGGTCATCGTCTGTACTGTGGAGTTGCTATGCATTTATTTAGACCTCACCCCACCTCGCGTCCCCTCATGAACACAACCACCCATGCAATCAACTAACTCGACCTCTTCGCACTATTGGGAGCACACCCGGGAACAGGACAGATGCACAGTCCTAGCTCCTCCCCCGCCGCTGCTCAACTCCCTCCTCTGTATACAGCTGAGAGTGCGAAGGAATTGAAGGCGAGGGCAATTGATGACGATGGCAGGTGGAGCGATGCAGTGTCAAACAGAGGTAAACAAAAATCGAGCATCAACGATTTACGAAACCCCTCTATAGTTTCCAAAACGGCTGTATGTGCCATCAGTGGCTGTAGGACATAACACACATAATCACCCAGCTGATTGATCGGTAAACCCCATCATAATCAGCGGCTGGGTGCAGCAAGCTGACACAAACAAGCTCCTATGCTTTTGCTTTCATGGCCACAGATTCTCCTGAGCCCACCATGTCTCATCCTTTCAACACTCCACGGCTGTTTGGTTTGACGACGGGACTGTTGTTCTGAGAGCCGACAAGACCCTGTTCCATGTGTACTGTATCATCTCGACCAAATGTTCAGGTGACACGTGATGGAGGGTCGTGAACTGAACATCGAGATTTTGAGGCCCAAAACGGCCAAAAAAATGGGAAATTTTCGGTCCGGCATGCCGGACTACCATTTATGGGAATTTACCCATGATTGCCCAGGAATGAACACTTAAGAAAATGAACACCTTAGGTGACTGGTGACATGGTGTGAACATTTGGTCGAAATGATACAGTATCGCGGTATCTTGGCAGCACAATCCCCCATAGAGTCTTCAAAGACACATTCACTATTCCCCAGCCAGCAGCTCAGGAAGTGTACAAGGAGTGTCGGGTATTGGTGCTTCATGTCCAGGAACTCGGAACTTTGTTCATGCTACTGCGGCTCAGCACAAAGTATGAAATAGACCACATATGACAGTGGATGATATCCATCCTCACTGTCATCTATCCTGTTTCTCCCCCAGCCCGGCTTGCGTGGGCAATGCCTGACAGATGCACTGAAGACGGCTTTGATGGCTTTGTGGTTCTCAACCTGGCTACATCCTACAACATTCCGCAGATCCTTCCTAGTGTCTATTTCGGGTGCTGTCAGTTCACCATTGGTGACATCCTGGATCTTGCGCTCTTGGCTGTGTAAGTGTTTCTTTATATGGCTGACCCAGCTTGTTCACAAGGCCACATCTGTAGTTTTCGCCGCCTGGAGTGGCTATGTTGCCATGGCCCGGCATTGTTTGAGCCTATATTCAGCTCTGAATTCGAGTGGTCGACGCTACCTGTCTGTCCTACTTGCACCTCCGGTGCGAAGGTCAAGTTCGCTGTGGGCTTGACCAGGCTGTGGGAGCAGCTACCCCTCATTTTCAACCTCCCTGTGTGGCCTGATCTCTTGAAGAATGTGTAACCTTTTTTGGTATGCTGCATTTGTACCAACTGGTGGTTTGCATTTCTGACCTTCCGGTGCGAAGGTCAAGTTCGCTGTGGGCTTGACCAGGCTGTGGGAGCAGCTACCCCTCATTTTCAACCTCCCTGTGTGGCCTGATCTCTTGAAGAATGTGTAACCTTTTTTGGTATGCTGCATTTGTACCAACTGGTGGTTTGCATTTCTGACCTTCATGATAACAAGGCTCTTTTTTGTTTCCTCTGGAGAGTTTCACTGGCCCTCATCCACATAAAAATTGTGTTCCTGCTCTCCCATTTCGTTGATGCAGTTGACCTACTGAGACGACGGTGAGTTGGGTGTGACAGCCAAGGCATAATTACCCTCGATATTGCAGAATAGCATTCATTGTAAGTCTCATCCATATAAACAAGAGTGAAAAATCCTATATGGTGAGCTGGGCGCCGACACCAAGGCATGATCATCGACAACAGTGACACATGTTCTCGGCTCGCGTAATGCGCCGCACCACCAGAGCAATCGTTGGGAAGGAGCTCTTTTCCACCTGGTTCACCAATAAACCTATCGAGTTGCTCTGGGACACGTTCTATGTTCAGGTCCGTGGTCAGATGCTGCAGGAGGCATACTACCGATACATGAAATGGTATCCGGCACCCGAAACTGGGAAGAAATTGGAATTCAAGATAATGACTACTAAGGAGGAAAAGGCGCAGTTTTGGAAAGAATTTCGTGCAGACAAGACTAACTCAGGCTCAGAATAGGTGCTCCTGTTGTGACTTGCCCATGTATCGGTCATAGTGGTTGCCGCTCGGCGCGCTTCAATCCAGGCAGATGTTCGTGTAGTGTTAACAGACCGACACCCCAATTGCGACAAGTGGAATATTTGTACCTTGTTTGCCTGAGGTGGAGTGAGTCCCCAATCCAAGTCGAGAGACACCAGGAAATGTTGAAACAGTACTGTGACATCTCCTCACTTGCTCGAATTCAAAATATCAACTTGACTGTTGTTGCAGCTATGTCGATGATTGCTGTGTTTATCACGGAGGGGTCACGTAGACGAGGACCTGGGCTCGCCATGGCGGCTGCCTGTGCGAATTGGTCAGCCAACCCATTTACCGCACGACGTGCGGGGGTTTGGGGAAAGATCTACAAGAAAATAAATTTAGTTATTCGGGCAAGTTGGGTAAGTTCGACTGTGAATCCTCTGCCCACTGTTCGTGTCTTCAGTTCACTGCCCTGTATCATTCTTCTTCTCTGTGAACAGTGACGGCCCAATCTGTAATGCCTCTGTTTACCAATGGCTATCTTTCGGCCTCGCATTCCATGGTCAAATCACACCCTCCCTGCTGAAGTGCTCCTAATTTCGGCTCTCTTCTGGTGCTGCCCAATCTTTATGGTTTCCTCAACCAAGGATTTTTTTATACGGTCTGTGGATTAACTCAGGTTGCAATAAATCGGTGTCTGTGCCCCTGCTGTGTTCAAGTCTGGGATCCTCTTTCATTGCGGTCGAATTAATCAGGTTTCCTGGCAAGGATCGTACTGGGTATCAATTTATCTTTGTACTTCAAACCATCTATCTGTCTCATGCCTTCCATCATTTCTTCATTGAGTTCACTCTCCCGTCTTCGTGGTTGTTCATCTCCTGGTACCCTTTGTATTGGTGTACTATGGCTTGGAGTGCGTCCTGATCTGTTGACATCCACTGTATTCACTTTGCCGCTTCCCTGCCACATTCAATAGTTCACGGAGGATCAAAATTTCGACTGAGCTCCACTGCAAATTGGACATGGTTCTGAATTCTTGTGTCGGGCTCAGCTTCAAGACCACACAATCAATTCCTTCATTTTTGTTTGCACAATCTGATCTCCGGCACCTTCCTTGCATTGATCTCGCTAATACGACAGAATCGGAGGTGCGGTGATCTGAACCTAGTCCGATTACTTCTATTCGATTTCGGCCTCCTTTCAGTGAAATCTTCTTATCTTCAACCACTGAATCATCTCACAGTCTACTCCAACCATAATGCCGCGGTTTAATTCAACTGCCGGGACCTGAGTATGCCACGAAGATAAATTGGGCAATCTGGCATCCATCTACTTCTCTTCTTTCTATTGGACACTCTGGCCTGTGTCATCATTCTTACTTGCAGCATTGCATGTACTCACGACTTCAATAATATATATTTCATTATCATCCGAGTTGCCAGAGCAAAGCGGCCATCGGCGACTTGATAAGTTCTTTCCAGACCGCTTTCTGTCTCTTTCCGTTCTTTTATCTTTTTGGTTACTTTTTTTATCACTTTTTTTACAGATGTTTCGTCTCTTTCAAAACTTGCCCGCCTTTTCCATCTTTTGACTGTCTTCTGGGCCTTTTGGCTTTTCAGTCGTTTTGGTGTTCAAGCCTGGCGTGCAGACTTGTACCACTGTTAGTTCAAAATCAAAGTTGTTGAGAAAGTAGCATTACAAATCTAAGCTCTAGTACGATATAGTACATTCAAAATGCAATTTCATGTGCATGGTGATCAGCATACTTGTTAACGTAAAAGGCTTCAAATGCGTCCAAAGAATCAGAAAAATCAAAATCATGGACAGGAACAAACTCTTTCCCAGCTACACCTATAAGGTGGGCCCCCCGTAGAAGACAGTCTATGTGAACAACCGCGAGCCCAGGCTCATGGCCGTGGAAGTCTGGCTTCACAATCCACATACCTGTGTCAGTGCAAGGATCTTCCCCAACTGCAGAAAACCAATGGACAAGCGCGCACGGATGGTCAATGCCTCGAAATTTGAACCGAAATAGAAGCCGTACACGCGCAGCATGCAGGCCACGGAACCCAGGGGCGTTTGGGTCGTGCTCAATGAATACACAGTCATATCGCGGTGTCGCAGTAGCGAGTTCTCTGCTGGGGGACAGAAATATCGGGTCGGTCGTCCGGATATGGGGTGTAAGGGTGGAAGCGAAAATGGGCGAAAGGTCCCGAGGATCTCGTAGACGTGTAGAATAAAGATCGGGTCTCGAAGCGGGGATATGCCGTGTGGGCGTGAAGTACGGGTGCAGCGCGTAGAGACTCAGGAGGGATGAGAATACAGAGCGCAGGTGAAATCTGTTCACTGGCGACGTAGCCGCGGTGGGCTGCTCAAGTCACTGGTCGCGTCGATGGTGGTGGCTCGCGTGTAAGGAGGATGTATTTGGCCATGTGTACGTACAAAACAAATACGCGGTCCGAGGACCGATGTATCGTAAGGTAAGTATGGAGATATGAAAAGTAGGGAATGCGACCAGCGGTCCATCTTACTCTTCCACAGCGGCGGACCACGATACCATGACTTAACGGCCCGAATACGCTCGTGGTGCATGCCCCCAATACCACTGACATCACTGGGAGCGTAGAAGACTGCCTGGGCAGAATTATACATGAACGGAGGGGTGTGTTCCGGTGGGAGAGGGAGTGGGAGAGGGAGGAGGGCACCATCCATCATTCCTTGAGCCGTGAAATCCACGCGGGTCGCCGCCAACTTATCCAAGCGCTGGTTAGTCAGGAGCATTTGACCGAGGGGTTTGTTACGGCTCGAGCGACGGTAGGGCTTCTTGACCACTTTGATATGCTTTGACTCTGTTATTGACGAACAGAGACCATTTGGGGCACCGAACACCTGGATCAGTGGCCGGTAGTGGACCATGGAGTGTTGCCGGGGAAGTGAAAATCCCTCGGGCCGAACATCCCGGAATATTTCACGGTTTATGTGAAAACTAGTGACAGCTGCATTGATAGCGACAAGTGTGTCCTCATCGATTACCGAGCGACGTACGAGGTAGCAAAATTCAATCAGATCGCGAACGGCCTGCACCATTTGACTAGGAACGTGGCCTGCGATGGCAGGCAAATAGACCTAGAGATTGATTTAAAACCACCCTCGTATCCAGGCGGCAAGAATAACAAGGTAGATACCTTCATGAGGCCCTTGAAATCATTTCCTGTCCATTGCTTGAAGCCCCGACCGACAGGGAACTGCCTGAGTCCTGGAAACGGCGGCGTGATGGCTATACTAGCGGCGGACATTCAGCGATGTATTGCGAACAGACTGGGAGAGATATATACCGCCGATCTATATCTGCTAATATCCGATCAGCCTCCGCCTTCTCGAGCGCGCCTCGTATATAATCCTCTACCCAATCGACAACGTGATCTTTGAAGGTTCCTTTGATGATTTGGTGCAAGAGGTCCATCGAAATTAATTCGTGAATATCAGCGCGCGGGAAATCGGTAGTGAAGGGCTTTGAGAATGAAGGTTAGTACAGAACAAGACAACCTGGCGCAAAAGATGCACAACAATATCTCCGACAATGCCGAAGTCATCCCAGAGCTCCTTGAGCGTCGAGCCCTCCAACAGAGCCTCGGTGTGCTCAGTGCATCAACGTGCACTAGCCCTATCAAGGTCATGTGCGGGTGAGAGACACCTGGCATAATTGAGTCAAAACAACATCTGAGAGTCTCAGTGGACGTACCGAGGACAATATCCCTGAATGATACAAGTTAGAAGCGCCTGTTCCGGATAATCTGCAATGTATGGTCCAAGTCCATAAATTGTGCGCCTGAAGTGGCCGTCGGCATATCGTGTGATGCGAGGCTGCTTCATATAAGGCTTGAGCGGCTGAAGAATCCGGTGAATGGACGAATGGAAGAGCTGCCGACGAAATTTGCGGAACTCTTTACTCCCCGCATGCTGCCCTGTAGCTAGGGAAAAATATGTTGATGACTTTAATACAGTAAAAGCGAAATAAGCTTGACGTACTTTTGGGAATGGACAAGAAGGCCATGACAGATAGGCCCTCGCGATGCGCTCTGCGCATGGAGTTGTGTATGTTTCCGATACCACCGTAGAATGGATAGAACTCAGTATTACCTGTGCCAACTGACACGGTAGTCTTGTCGCTTCCAAATATACCAGGAACGAACATAGCGCCATGGGATTCGGGGTCGTTTGCGGCGATTTTATTTTACACAAAGTGAGCCAGTATTTAGTTACAAAAAATTAACAATGTACCGCCTGTTCCCAAACCCAATTTCCCGAAAAGAAATCCGTGAACTGACGCTTCCCTTTCTTGAAGATGCGCTTTGGAGCCCAGTCCATTTCGTCTTTGAAATCCGGATTCGCAAGCTGCTTCTCGAAGATCGCCAGTGGCAAGCGAAACCAGACTTCGAAAGTTTCTGTCATCCAGACAGGAACTTCACCGGTCTCAGGAACAGGACCTGTATATTTAACCGAGAACGACTCCCACGGAATATCACCCTGCTGTATCGAGTCAATCGTGGCATATAGATCCTTGTAATCAGCAAATGGTGGGTCGGTTCCCTGATAAAGGGCCGCGAGGAGTTGTGCGAGACGATCCACCCCCTTGGTCGACATTTCTTGCAAGAATTCGGCGAACTCAAATTGTGCGCGACTTTCGAAGGGGAGTAGTCATCGGGTGCTCGGTCGTCCCAAGGAGGTGGAAGGGCTCCTGGTGGAAGGTCGTGTCCATCGATGTCGCGGGGAGTACCTGAATATAAATTAACCTCTCATGATATCATAATTTGTGTTTGCGGCGCACCATCTAAGATTAGATGTCTCTGTACGGTTGTCCCACGCTGAACAGGAGGCACAGTCGGATGTGGAGGAGGTGACTGCGCTAGCTCTGGGCCTAGGGCTGTTCACCGTAACCGTATTTACGGCCGGTCGACAGCCGTAAATACGGCACCCGTAACCGTACCGTAAGCCCGCTGCGGCGAGATTCTACGGTACGGCACCCATGCAGCCGGCATACCGTACAATCCCGTACCGTCCAAGCCGTATACGGGTGTGTACGGCTCGACCCGGCAACCTTTTGCCGGTCAGACGACTGCGGTCGGCAATCTGTCCCCCTGGCGGCGTACTCGGCCAGTTCTGATGGAAACAAGATGCATATCATGACGTTTTTGCTATCCGTCTCTCCAAGATAACAGCACTGCGTCATTCAAGTCGTCTGCCCGGCTGTCCCTGGGACCTCTTGGGACTCCATCTGTTGCCTTGCTTGCTGCCTTCAATGTTTGGTTCAAAGATCACCATCGCCCATTCCTTGCCTGCCCTGAGTTCCTCCGCGCCGCCCGACTGCCTAGATGTCTTGTCTTTCATCCCGCATGCACCATTTTCACGGGCTACACATGGCAGTGCATAGTTTCTCCTTTTCGCGACTCGAAAATGCGAAAGCAGAACTCCAGAAGCATTTTAAAGATCATTACGCTAATCCTGTAACTCCAGCGACGGCCCCCATCCTGGAAACGTCCACCGCGCCGAAAAAACGAACCTTCACAGATCGCTACAACCGTCGGGATTGCGTCAATATTGATGAGCTGGCCGAATATTTCAAACTGGTCCCAGAGGACTTTGATACGTGCGACCCGATCGAATGGTGGTTTGCGCGGCGCCACCAGTTTTCCTCCCTTTACCGCCTCGCATTAGACATGCTGTCAATTCCAGGTATGTTTGGCGTGCACTTTCTGATATGATCTGAGTTGTTGTTTTAGGATCTGCTGTCGCTGTTGAGCGTGTGTTCTCCGGCGGGCGGGATACCATCAGTCTATGCCGATTGAGCCTCAAAGCAGACACTGTTCGCACCCTGATGTTGGTGAAAAATCGGTTGCGCATGGCCCGCAGGGACATTACCGCACGCTTAGGGGATTGATGTACTTACGATTCATTTTCACTGTATATAATATCATACAAGTTGTTCCTTTTGCCGCGAAATTGAAATTAAAGCACTCTCTGCATACTAAAAAAAAACTGTACAGCCGTAATACGGCCGTAATACGGTACCGTACCGTACCGTACGACACTTTCAAGCCCTCCGATACGGTACGGGTCCGGGTTTGGATTCACCCGTATGGCAGCCGTCTTTGTACGGCCGTATGCCGTATACGGTACGGCGAACAGCCCTATCTGGGCCAAGAGATGGAGGTGGACTGGGATTGGGATCAAAGGCGCCATTGTTAGCGGGAGGGGAGCATCGGAGGGGCCGTCGTCATGACCACGGGTACCCGCAGGTGGGCCACGGCACACAGTCGGAAGGGACACACTGGGTCAGACCACCCGCTGAGTGGCAGAGTTTTCTGCACTCAGGGCACACAAAAGAGGCAGGAGTGAATTTTCTACGTGAAGACATTACTGAGGAATGGACTTCGCAAAGAACCGATGCCAGTATATTGAGCGCTGATAAGAAGTCATGTGGACAGGCACAATTGCCCGGTCCTGACTTTGGAATAAATATTATTCGAGTCACGCCATATCCAAACATACCTTGACCCCACTCTCACCATGCCCCTCAAAGGCTCTGGCAAGACTGCTAAAAAGGCCGCTGCTGCTGCGATGCCCAAACTTCCAATGAGCCTTCATCCCAACCGAGCAAAAATTCTGGGGCTTCCAGACATGGCAAAGCCCAAACGATCGACGGACGAAGTCCAGAGGGAGAAGCTGGCCAAAGAAGATCAGAAGCGGGAGGCAGAAGAGAAGCGGTGTCAAGGTATCGTAAATGCTGCTGCCATCGAGAATAGGATTACCCAGGAGGATGAAGCCCGCGATAACAACGCCAATCATCCACTGCGTCCACGACAAGAAAAGCCAGCCACGGTCGACGATAACGATTCGTGTAAGCTTTTTGCACTCTCTCATCTTCTCAGCACTTACTCAACAAGCCGCGGTTGCAGCTGCGCCGGGGGACACTATCGATCCGGTCTCGGATGGCCAGGAAGCAGTGACGAGTTTGAGCTGGACAAGGACAACGAGGACAACGAGGACAACGATGAGGACAATGAGCCCATGGACACATCCGAAGACAAAGAGGCCAAACCCACCAAGATTGCACGAAGCAAGAAACCCACAAAAGGCAGTCTCCGACAGGCCGTCGACGAGGAGTGCGTCAAGCAGGGGGGTCGTACGTCTATCAGGGAGGCCCCGGGCAAGCGAAAAGCGCCAGCTGAGCAAGTATTTCTAGCCTATCAGCACGAATTTTTATTGATTTATGGAAGGCCTTCCAGCTCCAAGTCCAGCAAGAAGCAAAAGAAGGCCCTGATCGGCGGGATCCGAGCTGATTGGGAACGAGGCAGGAAACCAGTCATGCACGAATTCCATTCCACTAGTCGCTCGAGGTCGACAGGTTCTGCGATGTCCATCGATTGCGGCGGCTATGACTCCAGTGGCATCGAATTCGGTCCTCCAGGCAGCGACTCCAGTGTGATGGGCGGTATCCCATCGGATGCCGACGAGGAGAAGAGAGAGCATGGGCTGAGTCAAGTACTGACAAGGCAAAGGAAGCTCGTGCACAGGTATGCCTTGATTTCTGATCTGATCTTATCTTATTTGGTCTCTCTTTTTTTTTTTTTTTTTTTTTTGGAGCATTTGGGATATTGAAATTCAGTCTGCAGAAGCATTCCAAAAGTCATCCGCTGGGTCTACCAGATAAATCCAGTTAATGCCGGGGAAGTTGTCCAGGGAGGAAATGCCATTACGCACAAGTACCATAGTGTGGGACTCCAGCCGTAATAAATTTATCCTATCCCATTTCTTGGATCATTCAATGACAATGGCTGTATACCCACTAAAACCCCCACTGTGTAAGTCCAATCGTCCGCAGAGCATCTTCATTCATTAGCAGACCACTCCATGTTCTTAGGACAAGATCTTTATTCACCACAAGATTACCAAATTTCATTTTATTGGTGAGGATTCGATCTCGTCCTAGTGTGGAATTCACAGATTTCAGCCATCTGTTGTGAATCTCAACATCTGTAATGTTACGGTGTGGGTTCTTCAGAACCTTATCATTCCAGATGTTCCAGATTGTGTGCCAGGCCGTGGATACCAGAATGGCAAATAATCGTCCCATAGCAGGGATAATCTTCCCGTTTGAGTGCTTAAATTTAACTAGGTTGCAGCCCAAGATGAGTCCCCAGCTGAGGGTCGGCCAGTTGGAATATTTCATCGCCCAGAGTTCCTCAGTCAGTCGCTAAATTAATTTTGCCCCTGAGGCATCACATTCCATCGCAATGTGTTCAAGGCTCTCCGGACACCACATGTTGGGCAGACTGCAATAGCTTCAAGATTGTTGATGTGTCCAGAAGTCGCCGACTCTGAAAATATTGTGAATTGACTTCCAGAATAATTCACGGTGGAGTCGCCTCAGATTTGTGGAACGTATAGATTTCCAAATCGTTTCATCAGTAGGAGTGTAACCAGAGACTTCATGCATGGAGCACCGGATACGATCTATGTTGATAAATGTTGCCTTCCTGAACGGTTCTGAGTGTCTGCCTTTAATGATCTTTGTAAAGATTCGCTGTGAGCCTTGTGAGATTAGAATACCCGGGCAACTGAACATTAAATCGATTTGGGTATCAATCTCAAGCGGAGGGTATAAATCAATACCTGGAGTGACGGGGAAGGTGATTTTTGTTTGTTTGAATTGTGTTCGTGCCACTCGCTCATTCAGAGCTGTAAAGACTGCTTTGAAGAGCAGGAAACTTGGGTCCAGCATGTCATTTTCAGATTTTGTTCTCTCTTTAATCAAAGTTTTGAGCAGATAGTCGGACGAAGAGCATAGTAGTAAGGGGGCATTGCGTGGGATTTTCTGCAGCACTGTGAGGGTAGCCCCCAATATCCCTGATCTGAAGTTAATTTTTATGGTTGGATCGTCAAATGTGAGGTTCACAGTTGCATCCTCGTTGAGCTCATCTGAAACAATTTGAATCTTGCCATAATTTGAGGGTCATGCTGACCAGCACGCAAGACCTTGATATGTAGAAAGGCTGTTATTTGATCTGGGAGTGGCTCCAATGGGAGTTGTCATCGTGCCGGAATCTCATTCATTGAATCATCCCCAGCAAAGATGCGGAAGCCATTCGTGGTGCTGGATAATCTGAAGTTTGGATCATAGGTCATTGGTTTATCAATTTCAACCTCTCCTTGGTTAGCTTCTAATTCATCTCCTGTCAGTTTAAGGTCGTTGCAAAGGTCCTCTGGTGGAGCTAGTGGATTCCACTTTGGCATAATACAGTCTATCAATGTCTGCGCGGTTTCAATGCATTTGCCAGGGTGTACACAATCAAGTTCATTTCGATCTCTGCTGCAAGATGGGCATCCACAGTTTTTACGGGCAATGCCACTAATAGGGTTGGCCGTCTCACCACTGTAGTTCTTCTCATAGCTATTATGAGGGTGTCTTTAACCGTCCGAACCTCATGTTGATTTCTGAGGCAAATTGCTGCATCTCGAAGGCAGGCATTTTTATAAGCTGGTTGGCGGATAGCAGGGTGCTTCCATATCGGCATCTCCGGTTGGACATCACAGTCAATTGAGAGTCCTGTAAATTTGAGGTTGAACTCCTGGGCTATAGATATCATACCCTTCAGGTCGTCAGGTATCTTGTCTGACCTGGGGATGGGGAAATGGATGTTGTTTAAGAAAATATTGGTGATTTGACCTGGTCGAATATTTAGGTAGCTAGTCTCCAGGTATTTTCTGAGAATGAAGTCAACGAAATAGCACCACAGTGGTCAGTCGTCTCCTTGGATGAGGTAGCATTGAAGATTCCAAAGATGAATTGCTTTGTTCCGAGAGGATATATCCAAAATTCCTTTGCCTCCTTGATCAGCTGGGAGGATCATTGTCTCCAGTGATACTCTGGCTGTTTTGCATCCCACAAGAAGGAGCATATCAATTTTTCAAGTGTGTCCTCAATGTTCTTTGGCATCCCTTGGACTCTGGTTAGATACTGTGTTCGACCTCCAATTACCATACTAATGATGTGACGCTTCCCTTCAAGAGTCAGGTGTGTTGCTTGCCAGCGCATGAGATCAGTATTAATTTTTTCCAGGACAGAAGGCCATGGTGTGGTGTAAGGGATGTTATTGCCAATCCATGCACCTAGCATGCGGCAGCTCTCGGCATCAGGCACAATTCTAATAGTTGTGTTGATGTCACCAATGGGGGAGTGATCATTGATTGGTCTTTCTCTTATGACTTTTTGACGATAGGAGGACGTCCCAAAAGGAAGGAGCACAGTTTTATGCTCATTGAATTTTGCAGTAGATGCTGCACACCAGAGGCGTAGAATGCTCCACAGAGTCTCCATGGAGTCAGTGGATTTCAAGTAGATTGTGGTGTCGTCAGCAAAAAGCGATACCACTAGAGTCTTATTTGTTCCAGGAATGACTACTCCCTCAAGATCAGATTTCCGCAGCAGGCATGCAAGCGGTTCAATAGCCAGATTGAATAATAAGCAGGGGAGGGGATCACCTTGCCTCACACCCTGGTAACATCATACGGATCACTGAGTTCACCATTGATCATCACTATAGTTTTGGTGTCAGTGTACAGACTTTTGATTATCTTTGAAAATTTGGGAGGGAATCGCATATGGTCGAGAACACAGAGAAGGTAATCATGGTTAATTCGATCATACGCCTTCTCTTGGTCAAGGGCGATAAGTACACCATCTTCTTCTGCAACTTCAGCATAGTTCAGCAGGAATTTCGCTAATTTGACCTGGTCTTCAATTTTCCGCCCTTTCATGAAGCCTGCTTGGTCCGGTTTTATCAAAGAAGGGGCAACATTCATTGGTCGAATAGAATAAGCCTTTGTCATAAGCTTGTAGTCTGTGTTCAACAGCGTAATTGGCCTGTAGTTGCTAATGAGACCTGTGTCTCCTTTTTTGAACACGGGGCATAACCATCCCATGTTGAAGTTGCATCCATCGGATAATCCAAACTGTCCAATGTCGCGGTATAAGTCTGCCAGGAATCCCAAAATGTTAAAAGCCCCGCTGGCTTGTCTTTATATTTTTTGTATTCAATGTCCATGGCTTTGAAAAATTCGTATCGGATGCCATCTAGCCCCGGGGCTTTGCCATTGTTGGACAGTTTCAATGCATTTCGTATATCCTCTTCCGTAAGATTCTTGTTCATTTCATTGTATTCATTTTGAGATAACCATGCATCTGTCAAGTACCAGATTCCGTCGGGTCCCGTCGGGGTCCGAAGGGTCCTGTCAAGACAATAGCTTATGTGAACGATAAGGGAGGAACATCACAAAGGGGGACTTTGTAGATAAGTGTGAAGTCTTATCGGATGCCGGATGGAGGTCTGACTCGGGGACCGACGGAGGGAGTGGACTTGGCTTCAGCTCGTGCGCTGCGCCCTTCTCTACACCCAGTGTCAAATTTCGGAGGAGAACGGAAGACCGAAAGGATGTGATCGAGAAGAGGGAAACTTAGTCGATATTCAAACTAACTAGAAGCGAGAGTACATCGAGCTATTTAAATGATATCGTAGTGTAATTAATCATCGGAGGCCGATAGGCTCCGCGATGGGAATGAGTATGTAGGAGTCAATGTAAGTCAATGCTGTGTCGGCGGACGTCGGAAGGCCGAGGACGCCGACGAAGAAAGTCATAGTGAATCATAGGGAGTCTTGAGCATATGGCGAATGAAGTAGCCAATAAGAATGGGGACGTTACGATTCGGTGATTCTCGGAGGCCGAGGGAGTCCGATGTCACGGTACATGACAGCATCACACTTTTCAAGCACTTCCTCAGTGCACATCATTCGACCATAGTCATCGTTGGGAACATCAACATATTGTGTTGCCTCATGGTAATCCCGGGCCATCTTAGCCATTCGCTTTGGGCGAGTTTCGAAGCAGGGCACAGTTGAATCATTATCTGTTGTCTTAAATTCATTTATAGTGTTCCTCAGGTGATACTCCTTGGTGGAACGAGTCCAATAGTCAGTCTTCAGGCTTTCACCTTCAATGTCGTACCGAGCCTCTGCATCAGCAAACCCTGATTTTGCCGGTAGTGTTTGTGGTAGTTTGTAGTAGCACACTTGTTTCTGTAGTGGCCTGTAGTACTCTATAGCACTACATAGTAATTGGGTGGACCTGTAGTACTACATAGTAATTGGGTCAACCTGTAGTACTACATAGTATTCCATCAAAGCTATGTAGAGCTATATAGTGCTTCGGTAATCCTGTAGTGCTACACAGTGTCAAGCCTGAGGCCATGTAGTACTATACAGTAATCACGTGACTTTGCTGCGTCGAATGAAACTGGCATTCAACACACCAAAATCACGTGACCACAACGCAACACCGTTTCAACTTTTTGGCTTTGGTTTGGCAATGCAAACCTGGTTGAGTCAAACCTTCCTCACCCCCACTATACACATGCTTACTGACTCTTGCACAACATTGTACGTTGAACAATCATTGTTTGGCATTGCAAATCTTCCTACACCCCACTGGACACACGCCCAAGCGTGAGCAAGGGATCCTTTTGTCAAAGTGTCCAGCCTTATCTTAGGTGTACATGTGAAGACTCTAGTTATGTCTATATAGTCTAGTTGGTTATAATGCGCTTGTTTTATTTTGTGTATTTTGAAGACAGCACGAGTTCGAATCCCACCTGTTGCAATATAAGTACATTAGCATGTCTTGTAGTTTCCTCGCTTCCAATAGTACAATTAATTCAAGGCCTTCAAAGTAAAGTAAAGTCGGGTTAATGAATTGAAGTAAAGTCTGTAATGGTGTTAAATTTATTTTGGGATTTTTCCACCTTCTACTACAGAGTACTATGGAGTGCTACGTAGTGTGGCCGTCCCAATACAGATCACTATGTAGAAAGCCCAAGACACTATGCAGCACTACAGACATATAACCCTACACTACAGGCACTACAGGCTCTATGACCGCTATGGCTGACTACAGCTGACTACGTAGTACTCTGTAGTGTGACCAGGTTTTGCTGATGTGACTGGGCCTTCTGACAGTCAGCTTCTTCCCTAAGATAGGTTTCAATCTTTCCCTCTAGGTGCAGAATTGCGAGATGTTTGTCCTCAGTAGGCATATCTGCATCATTGATAACAAGGTGTTTCTGTGCCGTCCAGGTGCGGAGCTGGCGGGTTCTTCCTTTGACCAAGCGGGAGCATTAAGGTCAATCTTGAATTTGTGCCAAAGGCTTTGGATGTTCTGCTGGGTTTGCCGCTCAGTGCGGTTCAACTCTTCCAGCTCCTCTGCGAGCTTCTTTGAACGGATAGAAATGTAGTTCATGAATCTTGGAGTTTTAAGGAGATAAATAGGTAAGTTCCAAATTCCTGGCCCATACTCCTCGTCTGGCCAGCATGTCAATTGGACAGAAATCAAATGGTGGTCACTGGCGATTCAACTAGGTTCAATTGACCAATTTCGATATCGTTTAAAACGGTCTACTGGTACATAGATCCGGTCAAGACGTGAACCAGATACATGTGTCTCATTCATGGTTAAATTGGTGCGCTTTTGGAAGCAAGTGTATTCGATCTTATTTGGTCTCGTTTCTCTCGCAGGCTACTTCCTTTGCTGGCATCATCGACACCGATGCTCCCGGTCTAGTCCAGCTGTCCTCACGCAGGCGCACGGAGCCTAGGCCAATATCACCCTGTCCGACCTACCTGAGCCCCTCCGTCGCCGATTCAAAGCCGAATTCACGCCAGTGCTCATCGAACACGCCGGAACCCTCAATGCATGGGAGAATCCCTCCACCGTGGACATCATCGAGCACTGGAACAGCGTCTTTCTAGAATACAAAGTGGATGTCGCTACTGATCATATCAATGTCCTCGTCATCGCGAAGCTGGTACGTCACAACATCTGTTCGACACCTTTTCTGACTTCGCTATTATTAGTCTGAATCGAAGCTCGATAGCTGGCGCCACAAATTGGCAGCCGCTGCCATTATGGCCCTCAAGATGGCTTTCCTAGCTGACAACATCACGAGTCACGAGGACATTGCAGACATCGTCGCGTTCTATCTGAAGGGCGATGATAGGAACCGGGTTTTTTACTACCGTGAATATGCAGAGGACCCGGAAACAGGGGAGGTCAACCCCAAGGTGCGTCTCTCGCCGCTGATGTTCTTTCCACGGTAACCTATCTGTCCCAGGGCATCTTCCAAAGTTTCGTCATCTCACGGGTCCTCGCAGTCCACTGCAACGCAACCACGTTGAAGAACTCGCTCGGTCCTACAGGCTTTGATGCCTGCATTAGTTCCACTCGTCCCACCGGCGCCCTTGTCCTTTCAATTCAAGCGGTATGCCAGATTCGTTTTCTCGAGGAGTACGATTGACCACTGGCCCGTCAGATCAAGCCGGCGCTCAACTACTGGAAGATAGTCACTCCCCCTGCCCCACTCGGCAATTTCTCCAAGAGCAACTGGGGAGACCATGTAGAATTCAGCGAGGGTGTCAAGAAAACTGTCCCAAGTACGTCCAGCCTCGCCGTCGTTGTTGCCAAGCTCGATGTCCGCAAGTGGAACAAGATCATTGCCGCTGCCAGAGAAGCTGTCGCAATTCGGGATGACGTGCCTGCGGAGATGGCTATCGATGTCGATGCTGAGCGCGCTGACGACGACTTCGAGCTCCCCGACAACGACTCCGATTGGTATGTTTTCAACTGCAACATGATCCCCTTTCTTGACGAGAGCCCCACGTTGCATTCACAGATCCATTCGGAAGTTATCGGATAGCTATGCTCATTCTGTTGCCTACTGCGCCGATGCCCGTGATAATACATATGTGTCCCAATTTATGCTGTATGCTGTCAATATATTGTGATTTCCCCCAGGATACGTGCTTGAAAAGGCTCTTTTCTGCTCTTCTTTCTTATCTTTTATGGCACTTTTTTCATATCTTTTGCGCACTTTCGCACTTTCTCAAGCTAAGGGACCTAGTGTAAAAAAGACTAAATCACTTTACGTCTTTTTCGTCTTTTGGTCACTTTTTCCTCTTACAAAAGAGGAAAAAGATGCGAAAAGACAACTTGTCAATTTGCTGATGGCGGCATATCTTGTCTACATCAGAAATGAGATTGGTGAGGAAATGAGGGAGATATGGGGCCGGCAAAGTGAGTCAAAATGGCCAAACGGAGGTCTGTGTCCGGGATTCGGCTACCGCCGAGGATATACAAGATGGAGTGCGCACATAGATTTGATGTGCAGCACATAGAGATGATTTGCGGCACATTGCGCAAACGCGACACATTCCCATTTTGGCTATGTGCCGCACTTGACGTAAGCTCGGATCACCGTAGCACGTGCCAACGGGTGCAACAAACGTCCCTCTTCCTCTTACCACCACCACCCCGCACCAGCCCCCTATGCGACGCGCAGCTACCGACCTCACAGGTGATCCCCATGCGCGCGCCGCGCCATGAGGATGCTCCCCCTCGAATGCCGCACGGGTTTGCTGCTAGCGTGCGGAGAAGGTGTGTTGGCTGCGCGGCTGACGGGCGCCTTCATAGCAATGCGGCAGCGCGAGGGGAAGACACAGCGGCAGGTACCCACCAACCCCCCCCGCTTTGCCTGCTACCTCCGTTTTTTCAGCTTCCTCCAACCGCGCACGTGCTGCGTGAATGAGGAGCTGCCTGCGTATCGGGACGGGTGGATGCGGTGCGCTCAGGTGCGTCCCAAGTCCCCGACGTATGCGCAGAGGCGCACCGGTATGTGCCTGCTCTTCTGTCCCCCTTCCCTCACTTCCGCCCGCACCACTTCGTCCTTGAACAAGTGTTCGCGCTACGAGGAACGGCGGGAGTTGCGCGTGTCTGTGCTGCACCACATTGTGTGGTGCGCGCATGCAGCTTGCTACCTTGCTGTGAGGTGCGAGGGGGCTGCCAGCGCTGCGCGGTGCGTCATGGTGTGCCGCGTTCCCCATACTCGCACACTGCGGAACAGGGCGGGCACTGAGTTGTTGCATCGGAGGGCAGCGTGGACGCGGCGCGAGCAGGTAGCGGCCCGCAGAGAGCTCTCATGACCGACCGCGCCTTACTCGCTCAGTGCGGTCAGGTGCTGCCGCCACTGCGGAAGCCGCCCCGACGACATGAGGGCCATATAGCTACTAGCCCAGTGCTTATAATGTATCATTCACTGAAATTATATTGCTACTTGAATGATTACTCCCTGTATCTTACACTTAACAAAAATTGTGACTCCAGTGTGGGCTAAGGTGCGTATGACTTGAGCAAGATGCTTAATTATAATTAGATCGATATGTCGCACTCCAGTCGAAGTGCTGCACATAGCTACAACCGGAATGTGTCGCGTTTGCACGATGTGTTGCAAATCATCTCTATGTGTCGCACATCAAATCTATGTGCGCACTCCATCTCGTCCATCCCGGGAAAATTGGGGTATGATAATGTCGTGCAAGTAGAAGGCTACAAAGAGAATTGATGGCATGCTGATCTGGAAAAAAAAACATTTAATTCTACTTTGTACCGTATTACATGTGTACCCAATCCAACCAGAATCGAGGGAGAATCGGCCTCAAAATCGGGTCGGTCAAACTTTGTGTAATCAGTGGCTGTGTCCCGGGTGATCCGACCCGCCCGAATCTTTCTGCAAGGCTTTACACTTTAGCGCTTCAGCATCGATGCCATGCTGGTACACCTTCCAAAATTACATCCGATACCGACCAAACTTGTCCTTCTCGATATTGAAACGCGTCGAGCAGGATATGCATACTTACTGCAGCATAGATTCCGCGAAGTGCTGTCTGTTTCATTCACATCAGTAAAACAACAGGTTTTGCTTTGGTGTCTTTGGTGTCTTTGGCAAGATGCCAAAGACGCCAAAGACACATTTTTTTCCAAGACGCGCGTCTTTCGCCAAGCTATGTACGAATTCTTAGCCAAGACATTTTTGTCTTGGCCAAGACCAATAAGACATAAAAGTCTTGGCCAGGTACGGTTCACTTGTGCTAAGATTGTGTTCCAAGATGGTACGAAAGACACTCGATTCCCTCAATTCAGGCTCAAATCAGGTATTAAATAATTCAGAAAGCAGCCGTGCATTGAAATAGATGTATACAGATATCTAATCGGAGACAATGATCCCCTCATCGTCGTCGGAGAAGATGGCGTCGCCAGCCTCGGATGCGCTACGGCTGGAAGCAGCACGCCAACGGGTCGGCGCTTCCATGAAGCTTTTTGCTCTCTCTTTGACCTCGCCCCAGTGCGCCGTATCCCACTTCTTCACCGATGCCATGAATTTCATGCCGCGACGGACGAGTTTGTCCTTGGTGCCACGGGGGTTTGGGTTGGGGATCGTGTAGTCATCCCAATGTTCGCTTGAGAACCAGTTGGCACGAGGGGTGGGCTGAGGATTATTGTACACGCCGGTACACCAAAATTGTAGTGCGCGTTGGAGCTATGGAATAATTAGAATGATGCCAAGAATAATATTTGGATCCTTACGGCTTGGACAGTGAGCAGCAAGGCTGAAATTGGCGGGGCCGTAAGTGGTGTGTACTTGGCGGGGATGGCCTTTAAGCGCGAGAAGTAATATGCGAATACACAGAGGATGAGGTCGTGCTGCAGGAATCCCTGCAAAGGAGTATTAGAATAGTACGACACCGAAGCAGGGACATTGTACCTGCTTATCCACACCATCACCCCATCGCACCCAGTGAAATGCCATGGTATGGTGCTCGGAGTCTAACTGCAGTGCCCACTCAACGAATTCGGCTCTTCCAGCGGGGTTTTGAAATTGAATGTGCGAACGGTGGGAGCAGGGGTGGTCCCTGCGGGCACGGCGCCATCAACAGGCGGAATATCTGGCATACATGGTGTCAGTTGAGGTAAACCAGAAATTACGAGCTCACCATCCATAGAATCCTGGTCATTCTCCTCATCACCCTCCTCCTCACCTCCCTCCTGTTGTCCCCCTCGAAGTACCCCTGGACGACCTTCTCAGCGTGTACACCGAAGCCGTTGTGCCAGTCATTCAAGCGGTAGCCGATCTGTGTAGGTGTTGTCATCGATGGTTTGCAGAAGGGACAGTTGACACGTACCAGACCGGTCCACACGTCCTTGTGGCGTACCACGTACTTGTTCGTGCTGTAGACCCTGTCAACAATAGTCTGCACCTGCGCAACTGTCAAATTGTCCCATTGGCTGCCTGTACCGATGCCCGCTAGCTCGCAGGCGAGTGGGACGACTTCATTAGTGAATTTCTCTGCAGTGTCGGCAGGGAGGTACTTGAGTTGCCATTTGGCGTCGCCGCCACGCGCAGCCTTTCCGGTGAGCTCCTTCGGGGCGATGGGCTTGATGTCGAGGGGAGGCTGGAGAGAGAAGAGAGTCGTCAGCAATCCGAATCGATCGGAACAGGGTGCTTACAGCATTAGGCATTCCCTTCTTCTTCCCTTTCTGCGGCCGCTCAACATGCTCCTCCTCGTCATCGTCCAGTGCTGGCCCCCCGGAACGACCATTGGATCATCTTTGGGAGCGGACACATCTTTTGCCTGTGACTTGGACCCACAATCATCGAGCCCACTCTTCTTCTTGGGCTGTGCCGATGTCTTCTGTTTTTTTGTTGCCTTCCCACCGCTGGCCTTGGCTCTGCAAAAAGATTATCAAGAATCCATTTAAATAGAACTGAATACACGCACTTCTCTGCAGCTTTGCGTTTCTGGCCAATGGATGCACCCTCTACAGCCGGGGTGCCTGTCGAGTCCCGAGTCGAACGAGATGCAATAATGTCCGCACGTGAAGTAGCCTTCGGCTTCTTCTTTTTCTTGGGTTGGTTTGCATCGCTGTCGTCGGCGTTGGCGGCATCGGAGTTGGAGTCGGAGTCAGGGCCCTGATTGTCTTCATTCGGCTGCTGGTATTCGTCGGAATCGTCCCCAGACCCAGAATCATCTCCAATGGGCTGGGGCGCCGTCACTGCAATTCCAGATTATCAGCCAGCATTAATCGTGCGATGAGCATGCATTACCAGAGTCAACAACGGCAGGGATTTCTCCCTTGTCGACCGGGTGGTTGGCAGTAGCAGCGTACGCGATGTCGTCCCGGTGCTGCTGGTCCTCGAGAGCTGCAAGCTGCTTGAGTGCCTTTTTTGGTCAAGTGCCGCTCGTGCCTTAGCGGTGGTTTCGTCGTCGCGGGCTTGGGCCATCTGGGCTGGAGTACGCCGGGACTTCTTCTCCACTCCAGCATTGACGCCGGGACGGACAGACTTGTTCTTCTCTCGCGTCTTCAGGCCTGGCGCCTCCATGGTGGTAGGATGCAAAGAAAAACAGCAAAGTCAGCACGATAAGAAAATGCGCGCAAAGTGGCGCAATATTCGGGTCCTTATCGTAAGTGGTTTGTTGCTAGGGCACATCATATGGAAAACTAGCAACTATCGTACATGTGAAACTGAAGACGGCCGCTTTTGCCCGAGGATGCTGATAGCTTATCCATGCCTTGAATTTTTGCGTCCTTCTCAAGTCTCTCTCGAGTATGCTCCGGCCTAAGGTCAAGAGATTCAAGCCTCGCAACTTACCCTGTACATTCCCCGGCTGCGGACGTTTTTTTCAGAATAAATCAGGTCATACCCGGCACATCGATTCCAAGCATGCGCCATTCCACCAGCGCCAGCGTACCCCCGACAGCGACAACAATGGCTCTATCCCCTCTCCGTCTGGAAGTCGCCCATCCTCGGTCCTCGGCGGGGGAGATGCCGGCGGGAAAGTCACTCCTCCACCACCTCCGATTCGCTATCACCCTGTCCTGAATGGTGAAGTCGACTCTTGCCCAAGATTGATTCGCACATTTAATGAATAATAAATGCAGGCCGGCCATGCGATCGCGACGGGAATTTTCTACTGCCCAACACACCTCCACCGCCGCGGGTACGCCCACCCCCCGACGACTTCAGTCCGAACGCGGGGCGCGAGGACTTTGAGCTTGCTGACCTTCTCTATCGACGTGTCCAAATGTCGGCTGGCATGATTGACGAGCTCATGCAAAATTGGGCCGCACGGCCCGAGTCTGCGGGGGATCCACCGTTTGCGGACCATGAAGACCTCTACAATACCATCGATGCCACGGAAATCGGGCACGTACCTTGGGAATTATTCACTGTCACCTACAACAAACCCCTCCTCCCGGGTGATGTTACGCCGTGGAAGACCCAAGAATATGTTGTTCGCTTTTGAGATCCCCGCAAAGTTCTTCATCAGCAACTCGCCAATCCTGACTTCAAAGGGGAAATGAACTTCGCGCCCAAACAAGTCTTCGGCCAGGGGCATAGTCGTGAATATCAAGACTTTATGTCGGGGAATTGGGCCTGGTGGCAGGCGGTGTGTGTTTTCTTGTTCATTTATTGAATATTTATCTCATCCTGCAATGCTGTGCAGGATATCATCGTTGAGGATCCTGCCACACATGGGTCGACGTTTGTACCCATTATTCTCGGCAGTGACAAGACCACGGTCTCTGTCGCAACGGGTCAAAACGAGTACTATCCGCTATATATGTCCAACGGACTCGTTCACAATGGTGTTCGTCGTGCGCACCGCAATGCAGTAACCCTTATTGGCTTTCTCGCTATTCCCAAAAGTGCATCCTACTTTCGTTTCCGTCGACAACTTCTGATTTACTTTTTATAGCCGATCGCGAGAATCAAGATTCCACCGAGTTTCGCACATTCCGGCATAACCTCTTCCATGGATCCCTCCGCCATATTCTTCAATCGCTAAAGCCCGGAATGACTGTCCCGGAGGTAACACTATTCGCAGATGGTCACTACCGCCGCGTCATTTACGGTCTTGGTCCGTACATTGCCGACTACCCAGAACAGGTGCTGCTGGCCTGCGTCGTGCAGGGCTGGTGTGCAAAGTGAGTGTTATTGTGCATCACATGACTCCATTTAATATTCTCCGCAGGTGTACCACATCAAGAGAAGATCTTGACAGCCCAAGCGGCCGGAGAACTCAACTCCATACTGAAACTTTATTCAATGTCCTCGACCACGGCACAATGTGGGACCAATATGGTGTCGTTCCAGACGTCCTTGTGCGTATCTAGCAGTCCTTCCGATCCTCATTGATGCGCTGCACATAGCCTTGTACCTGGGATTTCCCGCGGGCGGACATATATGAATTCTTGTCTCCCGACCTCTTGCATCAAGTAATCAAGGGTACCTTCAAGGACCACCTCGTCACGTGGGTCGGTGAATACCTCGAGAATGAGCACGGCAAATCCAAGGCGAAGAAGATTATGGCAGACATTGACCGACAGTGAGTGCTCTGGCGCTAATATTATGTTATATTATTAACTGACCGTGATCCTTTCAGCATTGCGGCAGTCCCTCCGTTCCCGGGGCTTCGCAGATTTCCAGAGGGTCGGGGTTTTAAGCAATGGATGGGCAAATAATGGATTAGCACCTCTTAAGTTCCAGGTGAAATCACCGCATTTTGAACTTAAGTTTCGGCGGATCTTAAGTCATTTCCTTGTATCATATAGCACTATTAGCTGTGATAATGGTCCTGCCCCAGTGCCGATCTGGGACTTAAGTCATGGTAGAGAAACTTAAGTTCTGTGAACTTAAGACCTGAACTTAAGGCCCTGCAACGTAAGACTTGAGCAGAAAACATAGAACTTGAGATCTAAGAATACATATAGTTCCTCAGTTACTTAAGTACTTGAAGAACTTGAGTTTTTTCAATACTTAAGACTCCAGTCTCCATGGAACGTAAGTTCTACAGTTGCTTCCGTTTTGTCCATGGACTCGAGTTCTTGCACAACTCAAGTTCTGTTGTTGAACTCGAGTTCCAGTGCAACTCAAGTTCTGTAAGGTCTGGCCTCAGTTCTGTGGCACATTTTGAAAGCTGGCAAATCTCGTACCTCGTTGTAGACCCGTGCTCACCTTTGACGGCCCCCACCTTTGACAGGAGAATCTCTCCACGTACTCATAGCTGAAATTCATTAGCACTGTTGCCCTCCACCATGCACACCAAAACTTACCTCGGTTTCCCCACCCCGCAAACTCGGCCTGTGCTGTAGCACAACTAATAGAATCAATGAATATATATGTGTGGCGAGGCGAATAAAGATCAGTACCGGTGGCATTCAATCATGTGACACTAGAATATGGTTTGATCGAAGTCTTGAAGCAACGAGAGACAACGGGGGCAGTCGACCATCCAAGTTGTACCCAGGAACCTCAGTCGACGTGGGTTCGACTTGGGGGTCGAGAAGAGAAACAGAAACAAAGTGGTGAAGACAGCCACTTGATTGACACTTTGACATGCGGCTTTCGAGCCGGTTAGGTCGTGCCACCTGACAATCATGGCCAAACAATCTTTCTTTCTCCATTCTCATCTCCAAGCAACCTCGTCTCGCTCCCCTCCATCATCTGGGCTCCGGCACACGATAATTTCCCTCAAAATGACCTCTTCTCTATGAGGTCTATCCAGATTGGCATGTGCAATGAACCTCCGTCTTTGTCACATTGTCGTTAGCTCTGTGTGTGTTTTCCCTGACTCGTCAATCATCACCTTATTTATTTGTTTCTCGTGCTCCCTGCCTGCTGGGGACCAGCAACTTCCTAGTAGACACACTTCAGGTTGCTCGCATCTGGTCCCCATTGGTGGCATGGTCAATCTGCTCGTTGACGGTCGTTGCATAGCCACCATACCTTGGTCGTCAAGATCTATGGGTGGCGCGACAGTCTTCAAGTGGATGGATGTTGGTGAGTGCCACAGGTACATCAACATGTTAATTGCTTATTCACTGGGCTTTAGGGTCTACATAGAGTGTGCAAGGATTTTTGAAGTGTCGGGCGCTGTAGTAGACAACACGTGATCGTACCATATGCGACTTGAGTTGATGAGTGGCACTTGAGTGTTCAGGAACTTAAGTGGTCCTCCAAAACGCACTTGAGTTCTTTTCGAACTTAAGTTCTTTCGCACTTAAGTGCTCAAGTTTTGTGGAACTGAGGTCCAGTGTCTATTTGAATTGAACTACAGTTATGGGGTACAGTGAAGGTCTTAAGTTCGAGGAGCACTTAAGCTCCTCGAGTATGGCAAGGGAGCCCACCCGGGTGCCCTGCGGGCTTCGCCCGCATCGGCGCTGAACTTGAGATCTGCCGAAACTTAAGTTCTGCCTGCGGAGATTTCACTCGGAACTTAAGATGGCCTAGTCTGATTTCATGGATGGGGGACAACTCCAAGGCATTAATGAAGGTCAGTAGACACTCAGTTTCCTCCACGTCTGACGCTGACGTGCATTACAGGTGTATCTCCCGGCCATTGAGGGCCATGTTCCAGCCCAGATGCTGCGCGCCTTCAGCGCTTCCCTCGACTTTTGTTACCTCGTCCGTCAGAACGTCGTTGATGAGGCCACCCTTACTGCCACTGTCTCGGTAACCCAGACGTTTGGGCGCGATCCCGTCCATCATGATGGGGCTGAGCGAATTCGGCTAAATTAATGGACGGGATCGCTCCTAGAACGTCTGGGGCATTTGGTGGCCTGTACCCCCCATGGTGTCACATCCCTTCTCTCGTCCCGTCCGACCCGTTTCCGCCCCAATGGATGGTTCCACTCACTTTTGAGCATCCTAGGATGGCCTCCCCCATTTTTCCGTATTTTTTTATTGTGCTTTCTCGTGTCCTGTGGGCTGCTCAAAACTGCGCTATTTTCAGGCCAGTTCAGGTCATTTACATCCTATTTGAGGTCTTGCCTGCCACAAAAAATCGGAAACTTGACAAGTGTATAGTCTTGGTAATTTCAAGTCATTTACGGGGTAATATGAGTGCCCTGAAGTGTATACGGTGCGATATTGAGGATTGCGTGACATGCGAGAGCGTGACACCATGGGGGTAACACACTACCAAATGCCCCAGATGTTCTGGTGTGTGTTGCGTCCATCATTCTTAACCGAATTAGCGGATCACACGGACCGGAACGTCTGGGTTACCGAGACAGCATCAGGAAAAGTCATCTGAGAATTTGTTGCCCGGTTGATTATATTGTGCGAAATAGCTCATCATAGGCAATTGGGTGTATATGTAGCCGTCGTAGACTACATAGCTCCGGGCGAACCCAATGTAGCTCATCATTGATTGGCGCTGTAGCGATGGCGGCAAATATCGGCATATATATCCGAACGCCAAGACTACGTATCTGGCACAAAACACCCAGTCCCAGAGACACTGTATTCTCGCCGGTCGTGTTCAAGCACCACCCCGCTCGTGCGGAAACATTCATGCGAAATCTTGCAGTAATAAAGTGTCACTGAGTGCGTGGCGATTTGAAAAATTCCCCAAGTCATTAAAACTCCGACACACGTGTGTTGATGATGGTCAACCATCGCCACGTCTCTTGTCTTTTCCCTCCATCTCTTCCCCTCCCTTCCTCCACTGTGCCCTACTGTGCCCCGTTGAATGCCCCTCCAAACCTATGTTCTGGGCTCTTGTGACCCATCAATTCCCTTCTGCTAAATCTGGATGACTTGGACCCCTGCGCTTGTGGCTGCCGCTCATGTGGGTCTGTGATGCTCTGGCTAGCTCTGGCTTCGATGTGGATATTATCTCGCGCCCAAATCCTATGGTCTATGTCTTTTACTTCCCTTCCTTTTAGTCATGATTTGGATGGCTCGCATCATGTCTAGCTGAAGGTACGTCGTCCGTCCTCCCCGCCGACTCATCTGATGTATTTAAAACAGCGAATCGTGTTTCCGCGTCTCTCAACATTCTCAAAGGTGGCTGCGGTATGTGATTGACATTCTTCCGGTCTGTTATTAATGTCTGTTCAGATTATATTCCTTGACTGTCTGCTATTTGAGGACCGGCGAATCGGGGTGGATTGGGAGAACAGCGAGCGTGTGATCGTTGACAGCGAGCTCATGTTAGATACTAGCTTTCAATTTTATTGGTTTCCTGCTAGATTGTTTCCATGTCTGGCTTCTTGAACTATCAAACTATGGTGCACTACTTCCAGCTATGTAGGCTACAGGACTACGGAGCTACGATGCTCTGTAGACATCTATAGTTTCAGCACTCAACTATGTTGTGCTATATTTTAGGGGGGTAACGACGGTGCTACGGGCGCTACATTGGCTACGTATTGTATTATAGTGAGCCGGATTTTTCCTGATGCGCTGCACCCACTGGCCCTTCCCCCTCCGATTCCCGTCTAAAGGTCGCCAGCCGTCGAATTGTCGTGGCATGTAAAGCGTGGTATAATCGTCTTCCCTCCTCTCCGAGCATCGTTCCCGCTGTCATCGGGATGGGTCTTCTCTTTGCCATCAATCTCATAGGTCCGGAGAAATTAACGCGAGAGGCGCGGACTGACGCGGACTGGCACAGCACCGGCGCGGACCGGCTAAGGACCGGCACAGATCATCCGGATGAGGAATCCACGGATGATGTTTGTTCTTGTTACTTTGAGCCGCCCCGCGCTATATTTTGCTCAACGCGTCTCACCCACAGCTAGAAAATATTCGGAAACACATAGGATACTGTCTATTATAGTAAATACATCCCACAAATTTTTTCTGGAGCTTCAATGCCAGCATGAACCATCTTCTACACCCAAACTGCCTTGAAATCCATGACAATCATATCTCATTAAGTGTAGGGGGTGATTTCATTAAGATTTTGACCTCCAAAGACATTTTATATATCATAGAGCCATGTTTATGCACTCTGGTAACTAATAGAAGCAAAGGGGAGGGCAAACCGCAAAAGCCCATCCGTGTGTCATCCGTGGGAAAGTTTATCCGTGGATAAGCATCACTACGGACAAGATGAGCCGCCGCTTCGCTCCGGCAGTCATGAAAACTCTAGACAAAGATGATGAATTTTTATCCCCATCAAATTCACTACACCATTGAGACAAACTGTAGAAGGTTCAACCCTCAAAAATGCCGAAATAACACCAAACGAAATAATCAGAGACCTCATTTGCATTGAAATAAGTGGGTGCAGCAGGAATTGCGGATTAAACACAAGCCAGAGTGAGACTGCCACGTCGAAAGAAATCCAGCGCTTTGAGAACAGTAAATTGAGTCCGAGAGGAGTGGCAGCCCAATGGTAGGAAGATAATAGAGCAATAAATGATTAAAAGGTGTCTATTGCATGAAGGGCATGCACGTTTCACAGGCCAAAAAAAGAGCTGAGTCCCTGTCAGTCCAGACGTAAACTCGAGGAATGGAAGTTGGGCAAAACACCGCCGAGAATATGGCTGGTGAGACGAATCGATTGACGGCGGGCCGCTTGCCTGAGTTGCTTGCTGAATATTTGAGATTCAGCCCAGATGACCAGCAATGAAGTCACCAGGAAGCAGCGGGTGTGAAGTGTTTAGAATTTCGGCATGACTTGGAGAACAGTGGCCGTGGTATTGATTCAGATGGCCAAATAGAGATCATACAATCTGGAGCCAGCAACGTCCCCGTAGATCAGCGAGAGACAGGAAATTGACAGCTGCGAATTTGAGGAGATAACCGGCAAGAAACACTCAAATGGGAAAATTATCCCTGCTATGGGACGATTATTTGCCATTCTGGTATCTACGGCCTGGCACACGATCTGGAACATCCGGAACGATAAGGTTCTGAAGAACCCACACCGTAGCATTACAGACATTGAGATTCACAACAGATGGCTGAAATCCGTGAATTCAGCACTGGGACGAGATCGAATCCTCACCAATAAAATGAAATTTGGTAATCTTGCGCTGAAAAAAGATCTTGTCCTAAGAACATGGAGTGGTCTACTAATGAATGAAGCTGCTCTGCCGGACGATTGGACTTACACAGTGGGGGTTTTAGTGGGTATACAGCCATTGAAATTGAATGACTCAAG
Organism: Mycena sp. CBHHK59/15; assembly: GCA_029204085.1. Taxonomy (NCBI): domain Eukaryota; kingdom Fungi; phylum Basidiomycota; class Agaricomycetes; order Agaricales; family Mycenaceae; genus Mycena; species Mycena sp. CBHHK59/15. Next base: position 72,897 of record JARGXW010000221.1, read on the forward strand.
AAATGGGATAGGATAAATTTACTAGGCTGGAGTCCCACACTCTGGTAATTGTGCGTAATGGCATTTCCTCCCTGGACAACTTTCCCGGCATTAACTAGAACTTTCTAGTAGACCCAGCGGATGACTTTTTGAATGCTTCTGCAGACTGAATTTCATTATCCCAAACGCTCCAAAAAAAAAAAAAAAAAAAAAAAGAAGCCGCAGTAATCTAACCCAGAGAGAGTGCAACGATGCTAGATCAGCGAGTGTGGTGGTGGCGAGAATTGGTGGATTTTCAGGCTCCCTAGGGACGTGAATCTGGGATATTTATGCATGGAAAATGCTCGGGCGAATACGCCTGCGGTGTAGGCAGCAGTTGCTGTGGCGAACTGCGACGACGTCAGCTGTCCCGCCGAATGAGCCCATTCATTTCACAGCTTTTGGACCACGAGATCAACATCCCTTAGTTCATGGGGTTAAAATGTTTGACTGCGTGGGACACTGTTCAACCAAAACGGGACGAGTAGGTGTTTCCGCTGTAGTTGAAATTTCCTGCACGGACCTTGGCTGCTGCGGCAAAGTCTGCATAGCCTGAATTCACAGTCAGCTGAGGATCCCAATGGAGCATGATCAAGGCGGGCCTGTAAAAGTTGAAGTACGAAATGAGAGCAAGACAAAAGGATATGATTGCACAAGTGGACGGCAGGAGAGAGAGAGAGAAGAGCAGTTAAGCCTTATGGAGAAAGGAACCAACATGTGCAAATTGATGAGCACTGCCGAATGAGCAAAATCTTAAAGAACAGTTAATAAGCGTGATCGAGGGGTGGATGATTCATCCGGATGACGTCGATCCGTGCCGGTCCATAGGCGGCGCAGCATTGACACGGCACTTTCCGAATTTCCGTCGCGCATTCCCGACGTTTTAAACATGGTTCTATTTGCTTCCAGAGGATGTTCCATGGAACCCAGGGTTGGTATTGGGTATGAATGAGATAAGTTTGCCCCAAGATCTATTATTGGTGTCCAGGAGTTTCGGTCCAGATAGTACTGTCATCTTTACGTTTAAACTGGCTTGGGCACACCACCGACTGTTTAACCAATTTTTTGGATGCTAGGAACGGCCGTGTCAACACTAGGTTTCCGCGCTGATGCCGTGTCAGGCTGCATGTCAATGCGCGCCGGTGCCACGTCAATGCGTGTCACTGCCGCGCCGGTCCGCGTCAGCCCGCGTCAACACCACATCAACGCCGGGCCACCTGCCGCGTCAAAGCATATCAGTAGGTCAAGTTATGCTCAGGCTTCGAACTATCTCTACTGACAGTGGGTTGTATAAAGCCTCGTTATATACCAATTGCTTCACGTACTTCGTTCAACACTCGGAAGGCTTCTGGTTTAACTCTTCCCTAAATTGAAATGCAGAACTCCCAAAAGTGTTCCAGACTGACTCGCTCGCAATACCGTGGTGTTACTGACAAACCTTGTCAATTGTCATAGCTCCGAAGCCTACGGGCACGTACAGTTCGTGCATAGGCAATGTAATTCGGTCAATTCATGCACGGTTAATGTGCTGCTTTCTATGGTGCGCGAAAAATTACTGACCTATCTGCACGTAAAGGCTTTCTGCCTAAATCTTATTCTATTGTATAGCTAGCTGTATTCGGCCATGAGCTTCAGAGGTCACTCGTAGTGTTCACCACTGGTATGGAATCATAATTCATTGTAACCAGGAATCGTAGTTTGACTGTGTATCTTAGGCAGTTGTGCAGTAGGATTAGCGGGACCGAACAGCAAGTTGTGACCACCAATTCCCACGGTTGAATATCAGCGAGCCGATACCAGTAATACGGGCATCAACTGCATTATATCTGTTATAGTATCTATAGGCATTCTCTCGCCACCCTTAGTGTTCAGGTTAGCCTTGTGTGCCCAATCACCAGGGCAACACGCTGAAGAAGGGCTGCATGATGCTATCCCACCTCATTTCCGCGTGGTGTGGGGAAGAAGGCGGAAATGAAAGACTCTGTATGCCATACCAACTGCTCAAGACCAGGTACATGCGAGGATTTAATTACCCAGCCCCAATCTCTGAGACGTTCACCAGTATATGAATTGAAACCAGTGTCAAAGCGGAATTCACGAGATTCTGGACATGGGTAATCCACGTGGTACCAACTTGAATGTGATGGCCAGCAATGCGACCCTGCGGTAGATCTGAATGCCACAGTTCAACCGTCAGTATCTGTCAGATTCAAAGAATGCTGGATATGAAATTATTGGAATGCAAGGAATACACTTACCAATCAGACGTCATACACTGTGACGTCCGAAGAAGCCTGGGACAACAGTAACTCCTACAGTACATACAAAGTTGAAATTACTTCCTCTCTTGGCAGTGATGATTGTTAATTCTGACTTATTGTCACCTACTGCTTGAATTCAATTCAGATCTGTCTCTGCAAGTGGACAGGATGTTTAATTGAACTCTGTGCCTCAACTCACCGATTTACTGTTGTATCGGCCGTGAAATTCACCGGGATTTGGGAAGCAGTCAGACTTGTCCGAGTGGCTTGGCCAAATGGCTTGCACCCCTTAGCAGAGTTTGAATTTGGTGGGGCAGGCTTGTGCGGCTTGGGCTTGTGAGTGGCTTGGCTTGTGCTCTGTTACACTGAGTATTTACACTGTAACTGCTTTATCTGTTACCCATATAAACCTCCTGACTTATGGTGATTAGGCCACACCATGCCTGCACTGGCTCCACAGCATGGCCTGTCACGGTCTGTGACTCTGTGGCAGTTCCGACCTTTGCACCTCGTTTTGAACCGCACAATCTGACTCAACTTGTGATTGCCCTGCCGCAGCTCTCCTTCCAAGATAAGTAGGTTGAAATTCAAACTGGTTCGATTTTGCATGGCAAGTCTACACAACTTGCCACCACTGCAAAACCTTGGGCAATCCATTCTCACATCAAGCTACTCTGCCGCAAGTTGACCTCGCCGAAGGCGCAGAATATTTCCTCGTGTTGCACTCTTTAGTGCAGAGCTCGAATTGCGGGCATGAGCAGTGTTGCATTTTAAGGGGTTAATAAGGGTAAAAATTTTGGTTAAGGCTCAAGAACAAGTTAAGGGGTTAATAAGGGTGGGCTTAATTAAGGCTTAAGTTTAAAATTCCCGCGATCCCGCAAGGCCTCCAAACGACCGTCTCGTACCTCAGAAAAATGCCAAGTGTCGCTTGAGCACAATTGCAAGACCAAATGCTGAGTTTCTCCAGTCTCGTCGTTGAGCCCATGTTAAACCGATTTTACCATTGAGTCGCCCATAGCCGGTGACGAGTGAGCATCCTTACGTCAATAATAAGCCCTTAATAAGCCCTTAACTACGTTCCCAGCTCATTCTAAGGCTTAATATTAAGGTGTTATTAAGGCTTAGCCTTAATTAAGGCTTAACCTTAAAATGCAACACTGGGCATGAGCCCCGTGGCTTCGGCGTGGTTCTTGTTCAATGTTCAATCACACCAACGTCTTCCCGCAAGAATTTTGTCCGTGTCTATGTCTTCCAGTGTGCCATTGGCAATGCTTTGCTGCGATGCATTCCTTATCACATTCGCTGTTTTTCCACAAGCCATGCAGCCCACACTGAAGCCGCAACTTCGGTTGAACTTTAGTAATGTTGAAAGTTGTGCAGTTTCAATTCAGTATTCTATGCTAGTGCTGTCCAAATACGAATACGATACGCATTTTGGTGTATCATATCGTATCCATATCATATTCAGGTCCCAGGGCCCATATCATATTTATATTGTATCGTATTCATATTCTGAGGATGAATATGAATATATTTTGAATATATTCAGAATATATCTACTCCTTGCGAATTTTTAAGATGTTAATCCAGTTTACACCCTCTCCGAGCCCAGACTTCAACCACTCCTTCGTAACAATATCCAATGACGCCGTCTCCGCCGTCATAGAGGCCCGAGCATCGGACAATGTATGCTTCAAGCTAGAGAGCAGGCGCTCCACCGAAATATTTACACCAGGAATGGCCAGGATATCCTGGGCCATGAGCCCCAAAGTGCCTTGCATTTGCTTCCACAAAACAAAATCAGTGGCAGCAAGCAGTGTTCCGAGAAGTTCGTCCCTGGAGATTGTGGTGGCGGCCATCTCAGATATGTCCACAAGAGGTGCGGACAGTGGACTTGACAGAGATTCTTTGATGGTATTAAAAGTCCGGTACTATGCAGTACCGTGATCCGACGGCGATGTGCGCTACTGACCCAAACAGAGGCCACCCGACAATCAAACTATGGCTTGATGGCTGAAACCCGGGCTCAAAGTTCACCATATTCAAATATATTCTGAATATGCCTGGGCCCATATCATATTATATTCATATCATATCATATCGTATTCTGGCGTATTCATATTCTGAGTCAGTCCTATCTCTATTACACCCAGGATCGGGTGGGCCATCCTATCCATGTCAACTGTTTGCAGCCCCCTTTTGGCTGTGGGGTTTTTTCACCCTTGTGAGTCTTTCCTCACATGTGGCAAGTCACCACCATCAATGCCCACAGCATGCTCCATACCCCCCCATCCTGGGTTTAATATAGACAGGACGAGGTCGATAGGATGCCCCCCCCCCATCCTACTTATAATATAGATAGAGATAGGCTGGTGTAACACCCTAACCAACCTAACCTAACCAACCGTTACAGCACTTCCGAAACCAGGGTGCATACATCACACAACAACTTACAAAACTGAAAAGGGCTTGATAAGCCCTTCATTTCATGTTTTTAAGCGGACCATGTCCATTAGCTTGTTTAAACCTCGCAATTTAACATCAAAACCTTCCCCAGAGACACGGGCATGAGAAACGGTCTTTCACTGCAAGCCAAAATAATGTTCGCAAGGGCGAGAAACCCCCGGGGACCGAGGGGGACCAAGTCAATAGGATGGCCCCCATTCTGGGTGTAATAAAGATAGGCAATCGTATTTGCGAGACAACATGAGCAGCCTAGAAGCGCTGAACTCGATGAGAATAGCTGGGCAACAGAAAACCGGGCTATACGGAAGAGACACAAACCTCCGAGAGTGATCAGATCTGGGAAGTTCACTCGTTGGAACTTAACCATTTCATCATTAAATATCGCCGGGCGAAATGCGAACCTTTCCATGCATCATAAACACCCCAAGTTCAAATTTCTAAAACAAACAATCACCGCGAATAACCTGGGAGTCCTAGGAATGCAGGAGACCTACTTTGACAGTGATTCTGCAGCACAATTCAATAATGTTTTCAACTGCTGGTTCAAACTATACTACTCGGCCCATCCGGGAAAACCGTCCTCGACAGCGGGAGTAGCCTTCGTACTCAATAAGAAATTCCTCGATACTGAGAATATACTTTCTAGCTTTTCCAGAGCTTAAACTGGTTTCTGTTGAACACGATCAACATTTTGATTAAACTGTGTTCAGCCCCTCGGGTTCTTGGGTTCTAAATGTTTCAGGGACGTACCACGATACCGGGCATCTGGAAGAAGCAAAAAGCAACCAATGAAAAGACGTGAGTTTCCCACTGAATGATCGCCGGGAAGGACGCACACTGAGTAGGCAAAACTGGACATTATTCCCGAGGGCGGTGGGCATGATCATTGTGATAAGGCACGTGGAGTATAGGGCCACTACCGTATTTTTCAGTTTTCAGGATAGCAAGGTTTAGTAGGCCGCTGGTGACTGTCCGGATTCGGAAATATTAGTAGCAAATAAGTGCAGCCTGTGGCCGAGTGCGTAAAAAGTAACTTATTTGAACTAACTTTAACTTTGCTTACACCTTCGGCTTGACGTGGCGTAAGTTACTTTAAGTTTTCCCACGCGTAGAGAATTAACTTATTTGGAACTCCGCTTACGGCTATTGTGCCCGCCGCCCAAGGAATCCTCCCTGTCCCTCACAGTACATTTAGGGCCCATACAAGTATATTTTAGTCATGTAGCATTCACTATGGAGCTTTATCAGGAGGAATTTCAACAAGCCTTAGGTTGATTAATGCCCTTCAACCTATTTTCGGATTAACCACAGCGGACTATGCACTGTCAGGGATGGCCCCCAGTCCCAAAGGTTCTTTATGTTTGCGTTTCAAAGTCTCAATGGGTGAGACCTTCTTCGGCGCCGTTGGAACGCCATGCCCATTTGTTATGCTTCCATTTACGTTCTCCGAGACCTTTGACACTTTGAAGCTGGACAGATCCAACAGTATGAGAGTTGGGGCGCTTTCATATGCAATGAAAGAAAATTTCTTACCTTGCGAAGTGCGCATTTCTGCAATTATTGTGGTCTCGGTCTTGTCAGGATGATTATCTAGAGCAGCACGGCGAAATTCTGAGATGCGTTTTGAAAATACGGCCCTGGGTAATACTGCGCTGGAATATTGGGGACGCCGAGTCGACCCTCATCTGCTTGAGGATTTTGTCGCTGAATGTCGGGAGGTAGATCAGTACTGTGGGGATATTTTCGGGGGCATTTCAGAGGCAGCGGTTCAACAGGTATTTGGGAGGAAAGAGAAACTGCCAGATTTCGTTGAGCATACTACCTAGTGGGAGGCAAGTGGAAGTCAAAAAAACGCCGAGTGATCGAAAAAATCACGTGTGCATCGGCTAGACGGAAGCAAATCCATGAAAACGGACAGTGAACAAATACTAATGAATGTTAAACCCGAAGATCGTTGGCTGACAACATAGACACTTCTTTGCAACTCTGAGTGAAATTGTTGTGTTGAGACATGATATCTGGCCAAGTGAATTTCCAGATAACGAAAAGACAATCTAATGGTGGAGGGTTGACTGGTAGAATAATGAAGAACCTCCCCAGAACTTCCAAAAAATCAAGATCCCTACGGTGGACAATATATCGAGCGATATCTGTAAGCCAATCCAGGGTCCCAACTTAGTAAGAGCCGTCCCACGAGAAACAGAAGAGTCAACACATTTGAATTGGAAGGAAGACCACAGATATATGCAGGTGGGTCTGCAAGCATTCTGGCAGGAGGAGATGCACAGGAGACATTGTCGAAAGCTCATGTGAGCGTCAGAAGTTTGATGTGCTGGCAAATTCGCACGTACGTAGCGGCAAGTTCGTTGCAAGTTCACACGATCCAGGGCATTTACTTGCACCTGCCGAATGGGTCGCAACAAACGAACATGGACCGTGCGTGGACCCATAGTAGTATCTGTCGACATAGTAGGACATTATACTAGGTGGTAAGGAATCTGGAGAGGCTTAAAACTGTACCTCCGGCAAAATCTGGGCATAGTCATGCGCCGAACTTATTTAAACGTTGCTACACTTATTGTAACTTAACTGTGCGTAAATTTACTTTCACTTTACTTTACTTGTTAAACTAACTTGCCCCGCCATAAGTACCGTAAAGTTAGTTTTCGCTGGGTAAGTTAGTTTACATAAGTTAGTTTTGATGGCCATCAGCAAAATGTTTTTCTCATGGCAGACCTGGCGCCAGGGTGACCAAGCCTGCCAACATGCCAGAATCACACCTGGGGACATGAAACGATACCCGATGATGAGCAGCGCCCGCCGCTGATGACGGAATCACTGATCCGGCAGCCCCCGGAGTAAACAACGCCATCTGTTGGTCCGATTATGTTCAAACTCGCATCGGCCGCGCCGCACTTCCTGCACCACCTCCCCGTCGCCCCTGAGGTTCGCCACATCCCGCCGTCCCTGTACATTCCCCAAAAAACTCGTATTCCTCCTTTCCTCCGTCGACCCTGACAACTCAATTCGGACTTTTACACTTTTTTAGTTCAATTACTTTCAAACTCTCCGTCTTCCCTGCCCGGGTTGTTCACCACTCCGACAACTTCATCCATTTAGTTTAGTATGCTATTTATCCATTTTTGTGACTCCCTCTAGTATAAAATCTGGGTAATTTACGTGCAATAACAACGAATAGTTCCCCCTCCTCGAGTTCCAATTAAAAATCGCTCCTGCCTCCAATCGCCCTCGACCACTTAACCCGATCTCACTCTCGTAGTCTCCATCGTCCCTCGCGTCCTCCGTCGTCCTCCCCGTCCCTCGTCGCCCCCTGTGCCGATTAAGCGCAGCCTTCGTCGTTGCTGCCACAATTACCTCACGCATTCTGTGTTTAACCTGCAACGAGCTGATAAGCTTTCGCAGAACGCCCTCGCACAACATACACCTGTTCTACGGCCCTCCAAGCGGTCCGAGCATACCAATCACCCAGTTTTATAGTTTGTTTTAGCTCCCGCTTGCAGCCGCGCCGTAGGCGTATCACCGACGCCAGATTTTGATCTGTTGCCAGCTTCAATTGTAGCGCCAGAATGTACGCCAGAATATCTGCCAGGATGTCTGCCAGCATGTTCCCAGTATATTTCTCATGTATTAAATCACACAATTGCGCCAATGAAATTGCTATTCGGATGAATCTAGTACTGAAAAACTACGAATGACGTCCACCAACAGACAACGCTGTATGTAAAACAAATCAGCACTCAAGACTTGGTAGAATACGGGGCGGGGAATATTACATACCGTACGTGAAGCACGAGCTATGCATCGTCGCCGCCCTCGGGTTCATCGTCGGAGACGACGATCTGGGAACGAGGATCAACATACCCATCACTCGAATCACCGCCGTCCGTGGAAGAAGCTTCGAAGAGGTCAACCGAATTTCCCTTGGAGTAGACAAATTCACCCGAAAGACTAAAAATCTCCTGCCACTTTTGAAGAGTCAGAGACTTGATTGGGGGAAGATAGCTGGCGGCGCGGTCGGCCCAGGGCACGGGAACGAAGCTAAGGGCATTTTTCTTCCCCCGGCGCGGAACGCCTTCCGTGCTGGGAATGCCGTCTTTGCAAATTGCAAGGGCACGCTCGAGGTATTGATGTCCACCGGTCAGCCATTTAATACAATGAGCCACAAATACGATGAGACTTACCGCCACGGCTACAAGAGATGCCGCGCCAATAGGGTGACCGTAAGATACGTCGCTTTTGAGTACGTAGCGCAGATGGGCTGCGAATGCGCGAAGGAAGAGATCCGAGCGATAACTACCGCTCTTGACGCCACGGGTCAATTTGGATAACAAACGGATAGACGGCATGTTTACCTTGGTGGCGGGATCCCGATATAAAAACGCGAGATTATGTGCTTGCTCGGCAACCCACTTGCGGCGGGCCTCGATGTTGGGCATGGCGTTGAGGCGGTCCTTGACAATTTTGAGGGCCCGTTTGCCGATGTCGCTTCACCAATTTTGGAGAGCCGACGCGGCCTCGGAGAGTATTAGCGAGAACACGGCATACACAATCACGACTCACCAGGAATTCAACGGCCTCGGTGAACGAATAGGCAGAGAAGTACTGATCCCAGATAGCTTCTATGGTGGGCTTGAAGTCCGGATATGCCGCAGCGGAGAAAGGATTCTCCTTCGTTGCGGCCCAATCGACAGCTGGCGAACGCCTCCCCCACAATGACATTTCCTTAAAAGGCATATCTAATCTTATCGTGTCACGTGTGGGTCCCTGGCGGCTCTAAACACATTACAAACAAGCTTGTGTTGTCTCTGGTATGGCGTAGTGGTTATGCCCTTGTATTGTTATGCTCACGTAAGCGGTTGTTTCCGTGCTCTGGGTTCAAGCCCACGTCAAAACATTTTTATTTTTTTCAAGCCCCACGCAGTGGGCCTCCGCAGCGAGCGGACGCAGTACGCAGTGGGCCCCGCGGCGAGCGTCAGGGGGTCCGCGGGGGTCTCCCCCGCGTTAGCTAGTCTTGAAAATCTCGGAAAAAGCTTTGAAATTAGGAATATATGTGAAAAAATATTTTTCAAGCTCCACGCAGTGGGCCCAGCGGCGAGCGTTCAGGGGGGTCCGCGGGGGTCTCCCCCGCGCCAGGTTTAATTTACAACAGAAATTAAGCTTAAAAATGAATTAAAACCCTTAATAATTTAATTAGGACATGCCGTCAGGCGAAAAGAGGGGGGTCTGGGGGGAACATTGTTCCCCCCAGCAAATAATGCGGTGAAACTAGTGTTAAACGTGCTCTTTCGAGCTGTTGACGACACGTCGCTCAGGCACGTGATGGGAATCTCACGTGTGTGTCATTGTGGAGGCCAAGGGGTGTTCCAATCGACGGTGTTGGGGATAAAGGTCTCCTGGAAGTGCTTGAGATCCTTGGAGTGGCTATCGGGAGGGAAGGGGAGATCGTCGTTGGTGTAGGTTCTCTTCTTGTCGGCCTTGGTCTTCCCATTGACATCGACGACGATGGCTTTCTTCAAGAGGTGTCAGATCGCCTTATCGGCCACAGTGATCAACTAACGTAAAGGGACCTCCCTCTCCCCAAATGAGGATGGCACAGCTTATTACCGCTTTCGTCGCGCCACTCGACAAAGGCGCGTTCTCCTCGACTCTTCCGCTGTAGTAGGGCCAGCTTCTGGTCCTACTGCAGTATTTGGTGCTCCACACCTTCTGGAACCACCAAACCAACAACTCTCTCCCTGCCCTCTACACAGTGAACGACGTTCCGGCGGCCAAGAACAGTGTAAATACTGCACATACAGTACATACCGGCAAGAACCATGCTCGCGAAGAGGCTGGCCGTCTCCCCCTCTCCATTTACCCCTTCAACTGCTCAATCTTTCCTTCCGTTGGACAACACCGTACATGTTTCTTCATTTCCGGTCAGTAACACGCCGGCACGTCTAAAATGCCCGAAATGCGAGAAGGTTTTTGCTGAAAATGCTAATGAGTGGTCGTTGAGAAAGCATCTGGAAGGAAAGACATGTACAGGTGTGTCTCAGGGTTCCAAAATCGCGTCGACCGACTCGAACTCGTCTGTTCTAGGTCAGCCTCCTTCCTCGCAAAAGCAGCCCTCTCGCAGACCGCCTTCCATCCCGACTTCTTTCATACCTCCACCAAGTGCCCCTGGGCCTTCTTTTTCTGCCATAATACAGTGCCCTGGTCTTCCTCTTCTATGGGATTTCGACGCATTTTGGTCTACATATCCCTTCCATGTACATGACCCAAAATCAAAATATAATCCTGGTTTTAACTTCATCTCTTTATCACCTCCTCTTATCCGGTCTGCCCGTTGTCTCGGAAGCTCAAAAACTCCGGGAACTCCTTGTGCATGGTGTTCGAGCCTCACGCACGACGTTGACGATGTTCAGAACCGGGCCAATCGAGCCATAGCACTAATATATAGACTAAGTTATATGGCTCTAGCCATGGAAACTGTTTTCTAAAGCCACGGCTGTAGCCAACTGCTTGGCTAGGTGCATACATATGCCATGCTGGCGTCCTGGGGCCTATTCGGGCTGGTTGGGGGGGTGCCAGGTCCTTTGTACGTGTTTTTCCATCTGATGGGCGACCATGTATGGTTCGCAATACCTCAGTTTCTGGCCCATTATTTTTCCCTTTCTTTTGATGGCTGTTTTCTTGGGAACCCTGGTTGCAGAATGCAGCAAAACTGCACCCGCGCCCACCTTCGTTCGGCACCTCGGCTTCCGTTTAGTTCCCGCCACCCGCCCCGCCGCCCGCCCCGCCTCACCCGCCCGCCTGCCCGCCCCTTGCCGCTTGCGGTTCCATTTAATAATACTTGCTCAGATATGCTCAATTAATGTTGTTTCGATATGAATATCTCGTCTGCCGCCCGCCCGCCCGCCCCTGCCACCGGTTATTCGGCTAAAAGTGCAGCGAGAGGAGCGTACAATATGCGCGAGATGCTGGAGCGCAAATTAATAGCATAACCCCCACCCTGCGCGCCCACTGCTTGCTCGCTGCGGCACTGTTTGCTCCTGTTTTATCTGGATGCCCTCGCCCCCGCCCCCCGCGCCGCCGCCACCGATTATTCGGCTAATAGGGCGGAGAGAGCAGGAGTATATCCAGCGCGTCCTCTGAGCGCAATCTATACCGTGCGCCCGCTGCTTGCTCGCCGCTCTCTGTTTGCTTCTGTTTTATACCGATGCCCATCTCTTTTCGTGTGCTTCGCCCTGCCCAGGCTTTCGCCTTTCACAGGCTGACAATCCGGTGCTCCAGTCAATTTCACCGCCTCCTCCCTACTCCGATTGACCCCCGGGTCTCGGGCGACTTGTTTTTTTTTTTCACTTTCCATGAAAGTTGGCACGTGATTATTTCACATCAAATCCGTTAAGTCCCGCGTTCCGACGAGTATCTTCAAAATCACCCCTTTCCACGCACTCAAAGTACACAAAATAACCAGGCAAAAAGAAAAACGAGATGCAGATTCACGTGTCAAAAGCACTGAGGGAAGTACATAAATAAATAAATGGAACAAAGGATGCCCAGTAGTATACTATGTCCGTAAATAATAGCAAGGACCGCCGCCAAAGAGGAATGAAAGGAAATATCACCATCTGCCCTTGAACTTCTCGTAATACACCGCCAACCCCTCCAGCATCCACCCTACGTCGCACGCAGCTACATCCCAAACAATGCGCCCAACAGGATCATCGACCACCGCACAGCCCAGAAGTACAGGGAGGCCAGGAGGCTCAAATGCCCATTGACACCCCACTGCATCATTCGCCCCCAGTCGTCGTCCTTCCCGTATGCACCCCACACCCATTGTCCGTCCTGCCCCTTTTCCCTCCACTCCGGCTGCAAGGACTCCCACCATCCCTGCCACTCCACTGCGTACTCGGCGGGATCCGTGACTTGCGGTTCTTTCCCCCGTTTCCAGTGTCCACCCGCAATCCAAACACCCACTTGTTTCGGGCGCCCCCTGCTCGGGAGATTCGAGTAACGCAGATGGCCTTAGTTAAACCTCGCGGGTTTCAGACCATTAACCATTCGAACCGGTTAAACCATTTGGTTTAACCGTCCTTTGGGGTGGTAATACCAGTGGCTCGTTGAGCAGTAGTACTTGTGACTTAACCGCGTTAAACCGTATTAAACCAGCATGGTTTAACTGATTTAAACCGGAATGTTTAACCGACGTTCACGGTTCTGTTACACGAATGAATTATTTCTAAATTACATCTATCCAAACTGCAAGCTATGCTCTCCTCTTCGTCCTGAACTGGGTAAACATGCAGTGTTGAACCACGACACTTATGCACCGATTAAACTAGCCGTTAAACCGTCATGTTGAACCACCCTGATTGATGGTTAAACCCCGGGTTTAACAACCATCCTCAACGCCGTTTGGCTGTAGCCTTCTAAAATGGGCCAGTAAGAATTCTTGCGCCCATGCTCGAGGTCTGCTCACATACCTTTGGTGCGTTCTTGTTGATTTTGACCTTCGAGACAGCATCTGCCGTCTTTTGTGCACGCTCCTCTCGTGCTTCCTGTGATTGAATAAGGACCGGAACTCTAATGTAAGTCAATGAATCGTACCTGCGGTGATTTTCGAGTCCTTTTTCCTCGTCCCTGAGGCATTTCCTCACGCTCGTTGGGGGCCTCAAACGTGTCAGTTGCCTTCCGCTTTCGACTCTTAGGCTGTTTCGGGGGCGGCGGTGGCGGCGACAGGGGACACGAAGGCGGTGGAGCAGGCGGTGGCAACAGCAAAGTCGGTGGAGGCGGCGGTGATACCGGGCGAGGCGGCGGTGGTGCCGGGCGAGGCGGCGGTGAAGTCGGTCGGGGCGGCGGTGATGCCGGGCGAGGTGGCGGTGAAGTCGGTCGAGGCGGAGGTGAAGTCGGTCGAGGCGTAGGTGGACGAACAGAACCAGGAGGAGGCACCGGAGCGGGGACATTGACAGGAGACCCGCGACGAGCAACAATATCTGTTTTGTCTCGAAAGACAAAGGGCAAGTCGGTGGCAGATGCCGAAACAAGGTATTCGATCATGCCGCTGAGATGAGAAAGCGACATTTCGTTGGGGGCACTATTAAGTCGCAATGGAAAGTGGTCGGTGTCGTAAAAATCTTCCGGGTTCCTTGCGATTTCACTATACGGTACACTGGTATAAACCTGGTCCAATGGCCAAGTATGATCTACACGATAGGTTACATACGTCGGGTAAAATCATTTGGACGTACCCCACAACACGCAAAGGAATAGATCAGTGATCTGGGTGAGGCCTGACCGCGTTGCATTATCAAAATCGACAGAGGGAAAGATGGGGATTCCAGCCGCATTTTTGGGGATGGCCGCCCACCCCTCACGATCTTGACGGGGCCCTGTGAATTATGATAAGCATCAAAAGGAATCCTTCAAATAACAACACACTGGGAATTATTCCCCCACAGAAATCGTCCCATTGCGTCCGAACGGCCGAAAATTCAGGGGCAAAGTCGGCAAAGGATTTTTGCTCTGGGTTCTCATCAGAATGCCCGTGAACGCTACAGATGTGGTCAACAACAATCTGGGATATAGAACAGACAACATACGCCAAGGTGCACAACTCCCCAGCGGTATTGCGATAGGACGCCAGCAGCACCATCTCTGCCGGCCCCAGAGCGCCGTTGGTACATAGATCTTGAAGTGTTCCTCCGATGTTCGCTTCAAAGTCACGCTGATTCCTGTACCTCCAGTGAGTAACCGGTAGAGATGTGTAAATGACTCGACACATACCGAGATATATCTACGTGAAGTGCGTTCTCGCGAGCCTGATTTTCGAATTTCTGTTTGACATCGATCTCTGCGGTGGTCCACAGCGTGCGAAGCGCAGTCTGGTAGCGGCCAGCCGTGTTGCCACTCGATTTGTCGGCCAGGGTGAGGACTTCATCCTTTTCCTCCTTTTCATACAGTTGACGAGCCGTGAGCGGCGGTTTGGCGGTGAAAAGGGCATTGTTGGAGCGTTCACCAACACCTGGCTGGACGATCCCAGTACGCACGAGACTGCCTTGCAGTTTATTGCCAAAATAGCGACGAATATACTGTGAATATGTCAAAATCCGCCGTATGAACGCAATAAATGCCACTGACACTTTTGACTTTTGGGTCTGTTGTGTCCCTGGTCCACGTTGTTGGGTAGGGAAAATCCTGCTTGAATGTCGCCAAGATGTCAGAGGTCTTGTCGTCCTTCCACTTCTTCGCTGCTTTCTCTGCCATCTCCTTGTCACCGTTGGATTGGGCCACGACGTAGTCTCTGAAATCCGGCTCTAGAGTCTTGAGATACGTGTGCTGAGCATCGGTAAATGTACCGTCTCTGTCGTTGGAGAGCATATTGCAATAAGAGTGGCAGGTGGTGGTGAGAGGGAGGATGGGAAATCCCAAGTCCGAGTCCGTGAAGCCACCGTAAGAGGACAATGTAAATTGGGACCTGGCTGCTTTGATTGAGCCACTCCGAGCAGCCAAAATCACCTCTTTTGGACATGCTGTCTGGGCCACCAAGAATACAATGAACTTGGTGGATTGCATTCCTTTAGTACGGTTACCGAATCTAGCATTCCGTGGACGTCCGGGACCAATCTGCGACAGTGGCTCTGGGAAAGATGCACGTGATCACATGGCATGACACCATTGCGCGTATCGAATCTGGAATACAATGGAAATTTTAAGCTGCCATTCGGGGAATGCTTCCGCTGAGTCTGAGTATAAATTCCTCCACCACTCTGAAACTTCACTCACTCAGATCCACCACAATGCCTACTCCCCGCACTCCTACTCCTCGTCGCTAGCGAACCATTGCATTACGCGAGTCTCTCGAGCAGAAATTGTATGCTCAGACCGATGAATTTGCTCCCTCTATGCCATCCGATCCAGCCGGCACCAGCTCTTGCCGCATGAAAAAGAAGATGTGCTATGGTCGAGGCAACAAGTTCGACAACATTGGTCGGTGGAGCGAACTTGTACGTTGTCTTTAATCAATTTTTTTTTCGGTCTTTGATGTTTTCTCTCTCTCTCAGTGCGTCAACCGGGCGCACATCGTAAACAGTCGGGGCTGCATCAGGAAAATCTGAAATGCTATAAAGGGTTGGTGGTGGTTATCTGGCACTCCGACGGTCTATGGTTGTATTTTCAGTTAAACCTTTGACTATCGAGGTCTATGCTATACTCCGGCGGTCTATAGATTTCACCTTTATCATCAGCAATGTCTATGAATACGGGTGTCAACTTTGTGGGTCTACCGCCATCTACAAGGATTATATTATGGTATAGGTGTCTATGGGGCATACATTAGGTCACAAGTTGAATCAAGTTACTAAATAGACTGGTATGCGTACAGACTCGCCCAGTTATTAACAAAGAAAGTTCTACACTCATCTAAAACATTGTCGGTCGTCCACTCAGGGTTAACATCGGTGCGACCGATGTTTGGAAAGAGCTGGCACGTCTGGAGAATGTCGGTTAGGGGTATGATAGAGGCGTTGGAAAATCCGTTGGCACGTCGAGGAGGGACAGAAATTGAATACATATCATGATTGTCCTCATGCTTGGGTTTGAAAGTTGAGAACCACTCCACATATGCGAGGCAGGTCTTCAGCCAATGATCTGGTGCGAGTGTGTTATCATCCAACATCTCTGGGAGTCGAAAAAGAACTTTAACACGTCCCACTCGTGTGCCTAGACAAGAAAAGCCAGTTCACTGCTCACTCACATCAAAAGAGAAATATTTCTTCTCAACTTTACCACAGATGAGCTGAAACTAACTCATTCGAGTGTCAGTGTCGTTTCTGGGCACCTTGTCGCCGCCGCCCTTGAAGGCGGCCCTTCTGAAAATTCAACTAGGGTCAGGACTTCAATACAAGTTCCACCCACCTGAAAACGGGTTGGAACATTTATTAACGTTGAATTAAGTTGTGTGAATGCTCAGCTGTGGCCAGCAGCCATGCGTGACTCCGGCTAATTCGGGTTTCTTTGCAGATCATTCTTGCCGGGTTGACCCCCGAGCTTCATTCGAGTCCAAGTCGATATTTCCTCTAAAATCCACGCCCAATCAACTTGCCTACTAACCCATCTCATTTCTGAGTACTCATGCTCACTGTGTCATCATGAGCAACTCCCGCAGTCCTTAACTTGACCCGTGCAATTGCGTGGAATCGGTGTCGGGTAATGGAAAGCAAAGAATCACATTCAAAGCTGCACCGAGATCGCTTCGATTGCGGCTGCTTTCGGGGGTGAGCGAAGACATTTATTCATTTCATTTAAATTTTGATTCATTTCGCTGTTGCCGCGGCGCTTACTTACCTTGCTGACTTGCTTTCCCCATAGATACATCCGCAAATCAAACTGCAGTCCAACTTCAAGCGCTGGGCCATTCACTCCGAGTCAGCGAAGGTCAGTATGGTTCGTCGTTCAATTCTATCATCTGAATTCGGGCTCGTTTAGGCTTGGCATCTCAACCCAACCATTGATCCAACTGGCAGCAGAGGTGAGTTTAGGTGAGTTTTTGTTGATATTTACATTGATGTTTGTTGACGGCAGCCTGTGTAATGTGAACGTCGAGGTGCGTGCATGCAATTCCACGGTAAATTATTTACTTCATTCGTGATCAATTGACGTGCAGAGTCCAATCCGGGCGGTGAAAAGCGCAACTGCAATCTGGTAAGGTGATGTCTCACCTCTTAAAGCCAGAATATTTGGCAAAGGAACAAAGCTGCAAATGTTCCGTGGGTGCGAATTTGTGCCTCATGATGCGGGTGCGGCTGGGTATCCGTGCTGAACATTACCGCTTTCCAAGTTCCAAATACCAGTCCAGAACAGCTTACATCCTTGTCACGGCTGTGTTTCCGTTCCTCGTAAGTCCAAAAATGGAAATACTCAAAGCGGGAATTGATTGTGCTTTGACCTTTTCCGTTCCCCGCTCACTCAAACTCGCTCTACCCGATAATGGCAGAAAAGAAACGCAAGCGGCCAGTACCCAAAGTCGAAAAGCATGTTATTACCCCACCACCCACCGTCTTGGCGACACGTCATGTTAATATTAACGGAAACAAAAAAATCTTGGTACAAGAAAAGCTGGTGGGCGTGACATCGCGGGACTCGGTGGCAACCCCAGTGGCAGGGTCAGAAACCGAGGCCCAGGTACCTGTAGATGTGAACGACGACTCTGGTACACCGGAGTCCGAAGCGCCGCAGACACAGGTAACATTTTGTATCACCCACATTGCTTCACGCACACTGACATGAAAAATTGCTAGACCGCAAGGCTCATGGCCGAATACGGGGATAAATTCCCGGATATAATCCGCCTCTGGACTGCTCACAAGTCGGGCGCTCGCGTCGGCAGCCCATGCTATTGCGGCCAGGGCGTCCGTAGTACTCAGTGCCGCGATTGCCGGCAGTACGACCTTTCGTGCGAGGCATGCTGGATTAAAAATCACGAAAACAACCCGTTCCACTGGGCGTACATCTGGAAGCACGACCTCGGGTTCTTTGTGAAGCACGACCTTTCGGCCGTCGACGGTGGGGGTCATGCTGCCACGCTCGGCCATTATGGCAAGACCTGCCCAAATGCAGGCAACTCGCAGATGATGACCATCGTAGAGCCCAATGGTATCCATGCCACCAAGCTCCACTTCTGCAGCTGCGATGAAAATCCGAGTGTCGACTCCAGGTTTGACCAGTTGATGGAAGCGGGATTCTTCCCTGGCTCTACGGATACTCCACGGACCGCATTCGCATTTGACGTCCTCCGGCGATTCCACCTTGCCAGCCTTGAGTCAAAAACGGCGGCTTTGGATTACATTTCATGTCTGCGTCGACTTACAGACAACGCTACAACAGCCACCGTGCCGGTATGATATCTTCCGGATCCCTAGTATCGGAACTAAATTGCTGCAGGATCCATATCCAGCTTTCCTACCGGCGAGTCGAATGTACCGGTATTTAAAGATGATTGTTCGGCTGGGGCAGGCCCATGGAATCGATGCATTGACACCATATCGTCCAGCGGAGGACCTAGTGGTTCACTGTCCTGTCTGCCCTGAGATAGGCGTCAATGTTACCGGTGATACCCCCCGACCTCCTTTACACCTCCGGTGAGTCGAGCGACTGCATCAAGTACCGTAAAATCTGATAAATTCATATTTGAAGGCATATATTACAGCAACAATTGACGCTGGACGGAAATTTCCATACCGGCCATTTTGCGAAGAACTGTGACCCCAACGACATCTCTCTCTGCAACGGCAAGGCGCAGTTCCCCCCCGATAAGGAGTATCGTGTGTATCTGAAGAGCGTTCCGTTGTCCAAGAGGTAGATTGCTGTCAATTTTGCTTCTTTCCGCTCTAAACACTCCTTTCTCACAGAAATCTACTTGTACTTACCTCAAAGCGGTAAACCGCCAAGACAAAAAAAAATTCAAGAACATGGACGTGACCGGGACCATCAATGCTCAATGCAGCCACGTCTTCGTCGTTGCGACCGTTGACCTGCATCATTCGGAACGGTATGCAGCCTCCCTTGAGTTTCACGCTCTTCTCACCACCGGCATTCAGGTTTGCCAATGCAGACGCCGCCCTCGCCCGAATGCTGCGCAAAATGGATCCTGGAAAGTCTGCGGATGTCAACCTCCGACTCGCGTTCGAGAGCATCGACCAGGTGTTGACATACGACATCGCGTGCGAGTACTTTGTGCACGTCAAGACTCGGTTTCGACAATCACCAGATCTCGCGGACGTCGCGGACATTGTTGACCGAATCCGATGGGGGATTCCAGCGCTCCATGTCACTGGGCATAAGGGTGACTGTATGTATCTTTTCGGAACTGCATATATGGATTGTGTCACCCATTTTCATGGAGAAACAGCGGAGGCATACTGGCCATCTGGAAATAAAATCGGGGCCCACGCGCGTCAGGCGAACAACGGCCATCGCCAGGACATGCTCATTGACAATGCTAATGACCATAACTGGAAAAAGATCGTCAACATGCGTGAGTGACCTCGGGTTTTGACATGATTGACACTAATTTCAGTCTTAAGATGTATCACTCTATAATGACCTGCTGAGCGCGAAGAAGCTGTTCCTCGAGAAACGCAAGCTCTTCATTGGGATATCGCTGTCTAATCTGGATACTATCGTGGAATGGCAGGCGATGGCGCGGCAGACCAAGAAAGGAACTGGTGGTGTAACGAGTGTTTATAGACATACGACGAGCAAGGGTGAGGGGTGCCGACATCTACAAGGTTACAATATTGACCAAATTTTCAGTGCCGTCTCAGACGGCAATTTATCAGCACATGATAGCGAATCTGGCGAATTTCGCATCGACTCAGATCCCGACGAATCGAGTTGCCTTCTTCCTGAATGAGGGTATGAAAATTCAGGACAACCAGTACGTGGACGCACTTCAGTCACGAACCTGAAACTAGTATCTAACAAAATGTATAGGCGGAAGGTCAAGAATGCCTGCGCTAGAGCTGCCGAGCACGATCTGCAAGAAACACAGAAAGAGATCACAATCCGGCGCACCAAACTGACCACGCAGCTTGGGAAGTGGCGCGAGATACGCGACAGTATCGTGGTAATGCCCGAGGCCGCGGAACTTATCGCGGCACCCCAAGCCTGCGAGGTGGAGCACGAAATGTTATGGCTCCCATCGGATTTCTCGGTGGCACAGAGGGTGGCAATGGGTGTCGATATGATTGCCCTTGCCGAGGAGGAAGCAAAACTGCGGGAGGGTGAAGCATACAGCCTGATACGCTGCCTCCAAACAGCCTGTAAAGGCCTGTCAGCTCTGGAGGACAGGAAGCGACTCGAGATCGGCCAGAAAGGTCACACCACAGCAGGTGAACAGGTTCTCGATGCGCGCCTCCGCCGCGACAACTTCATCAATGCGTACAATTCGGTCCGGAAGGCCATGCTCTCACTCGGTACAGTTGTCGATGACGGAGATGAGAACAGCCAATTCCCGCCGTTGGCTCTCAAGGATACATTCATGAAGTCTCGACGTCGAGAACGGGCTTTAGGGGACTCTCGCCGTGGCGACGGAATGCTGTACACAAGGATTGGAGTTGCCGCGGGGTCCAAGATATCCAACGCCCCGGAGGTGGAACCCGACGAGTCCCCGGATGAAGACGACTCAGATGAGCCAAAGTCGAAGCGTAGTCGCCCAGGGCCTGGAGGTTTGTTCTCAACTCGTGCCACGATCTTGAACTAATATGCGTGGTAGGTGGTGTGAAAATGACTCAACAGGCTAGACGTGAGTAACTCAGGGTCAGCGTTGCAAACTTGAATTGAAAGCCTAACATCTGCACATAGGAAAACCGGCTCAGAAACAGATGGAGAAGGAGGCAGACCTCTCGCCAAACCCGGCCAACAAGAATGGCTGGCTTTGGGAGCTCAGACGACCGAGCAATATGACTGACACGGAAATGGCTCAATGGGAGTCAGAAGGTAAAAGAAATTGTTATCCCTCGTTCATCCAATGTTTTAACCAAGATCCTCAGGCGACCGAGTACAGTGGGCCCGTGCGGAAGGGGAGATGGATCGCTTCCAAGAACAGGTGGAGATCAAGCTTGCCGAGTTTCTACGCTGCTTGGCCTCTTTCGATTTCAACGAGCAAGCATGGGCCAAGATGAGTGCCAACTCTGACCGAGGACCAGGTTTTGTAGAGCGGGCCAAGGAAACTGCGCACATGTGGAAGCGATTGGCGGAGCAGTGTCGGGCACACTTGACACTTGCTGGCTATAAATTCGCATTGGAGTCAGACTTCAATCTCATCGCCTACATCGAGCAGGAACGTGGAAAGAGTGATAATTTGCTAAGGGAACAGGGAATTGGTGAGTCATTCTATTGGATAGTGCTTCTATATCGGGCTAATCCTGCTACACAGTACCCAGGGACAAGCATGCGGAGGCGCAGACCTTTGCTGTCTTCAGGGGTGAGCGAGTAGCGGGCAGTAAATAAATTTGTAATGTATTCACGTTGTTAAACGGATCGGTTAAACCGAATGGTTGAACCTGAATGAACCGGTTAAATGTATGGTTCAACCACTCTGGTTTGCCATACCCTTCGTCATGTTAAAAGCTATCCTGGAGCCCTAATATCAGAGTTGAACCGGGCGGTTAAACCACTAAACCGGTTAATGGTTGGAAACCTCACAGGTTTAACCCAGCCCATCGGGAAGTCGGAGATTCGTCGGCCCGTTCTCGAAACGGGATGCTGCTTCCAAACGCGTCCACGCAGCTACGAGCGCGTCGAAATGCGGGCCCAAGTCGACTTTCGTGATTGCTGCGCGCCCCTCCACGAACCAGGCTGGTGCTTTGGGTGGACATGGCATGAGGCTGGCACGCGACAAACCACTGGGCATGGTAATGGTGCCTGCGGCCCCTGAGCTCGCGTCGGGTGCGCGCGCGGCGGGTGGGGCAGAGGCGCTCGAGCCGGTGTCGAATGTCGACGTCGTGGCCATGGTAACGGTGAGGGCGGGGAGCGTCAGTGCGGCGGGTGGGGCGGCGCTCGAGCCATTGTCGAACGTCGACGTCGTGGGCATAGCAACGGTGCCCGCGGCCCCTGAGCTCGCGTCGGGTGCGCGCGTGGCGGGTGGGGCAGAGGCGCTCGACGTCGTGGGCATGGTAACGGTGAGGGCGGGGAGCGTCAGCGCGGCAGGTGGGGCGGCGCCGCTCAAGCCGCCGTCGAGCGTTGATGTCGTGGGCTCCGCAATGGTGAGGAGGGTCTCGAACGTCAATGCGGTGGGCACGGTGTGTGCGGGATCGCTGGGGGTCGAGCCGGTGTCGGAGGTGGCGGCGGCGGCCTTGCTGACGCTGTGCACGGCGGGGGGCGCTGTGGCTGCGGAAACACTGGGGCCGGCGCTGGAACTCGAGCTCGCGCTGGGGGTGGGCGCCTCGCGTGGCGTGGATGTACCAACGTTCCCCGCAGTGGGCAGGGGAGCAGTGGCGACGTCCACATCCATCTGGTCCCATGACAACGTCGCCGCTCCCGCTGCTGTCCGTGCCGATCTACGCGTTGGAGGCGGTACAGGCCCCTTGACTTTCCGGGGCCTCGGCTGCTTCGCACACTGTGCCTTCAGCGGGGCGGCTAGGTCGGCGAAGTCGGCTTTGAGATTCAGCGCCGCCAGCTCAGCCTTGTTCCGCGCCATGTTCCGCGCTCGCAGACCTTCGTACGACAATTGGTCATCGGGGATACTGGCGGGAGGCGGCGTGCGCTGAGCGAAGGGGTCGTAGGTGTGCGTGGCTTTCTGCTTCTTGCGCTTCGGCTGCTGCTCCTCCTCCTCCTCCTCCTCGTCCTCCTCTCCCTCCTCGTCCTCCTCTCCCTCCTCTCCCTCCTCATCCTCCTCCTCCCTGTCCTCCGAGTCCGAGTCCGAGTCCGAGCCAGAATCGGAGTCGGATCAAGGCTGCCATTCTCATGGTTGCCAAAACCCGCGTCCTTGATCCTCGGCTTGAGGTACTACTTTGCCTCCTTGGCGATAATCCCATTGAGACCCTTTTTGGCCGAACCCGCATGTGCGGCGGTCATTCCCCAAATTGCAGCATCTCCGAGCTTTGGACACGGTTTTGTTCCGCCATGAACCTGGATAACGTGTTCAGGCATCATCCGGAACTTGAACGAATGTCGCACCGCTTAAAACTCGTCCGAGCGCGTGATGCTGACCATGTTGGACCGACAGAGTGGACAGGCAAGATTTCTGCGGGGAGCTGCGATATTGAAGCATGCTACGACTCCGGAGTTGACGCAGCGGAGAGCCTGCTGCATAAATATTCAGTCCTGGTGCCCAAATCATTTGCGGAGCACTTCCAAAAGAAGGACACCGACTTGTTGCGGCCATTTGGTGGCAAATATCCGGCTCTCTCACCTGAAATCGATCGTTCCATAGTCAACACCGCCCCTCCTGCTGATCCTTCTAACCCCGATACTGATTCCAACCTGGTTTGCCAATTCAATTTCGAAGCGAGGCTGGCAGATGATTTAGCCCTGCGCGCGGCCCTATCTGACAATCCCCATTCCGTATTTGCGACAATCAACTCTGAAGGCCAACTGTGCCACAAGAAGGCCATTGTCCGTACATTTTTCGACATGACACAAAACAATCACAGTAGCCATGATCGGCTCCAGCGTATCCGTGGTTTCACAATTGGGGGCAAGACTTGGGAGAGAGAGGAAACTGACTCGGAAACTGTGTCTTCCTCCACGCACTTTCAGTTGGGAAATTTATTTGTGACATTTGTTTGCTACAATGGGACACATCTTGGACTTGCCCTTGCCAAGAGTACCCTTATCAAGTGTGGTATCCCAGGCAGCAAATCACCTTCTATATCTGCGATACCTATTGCCGAACTCAGCCTTCCGTCGTCCCCATACACTGTTTGTGGTCAAATTTTTTCCCTTCTCCCGCGCACGAAAAATGGATCCGAATGGGCATGGGATGGGAAATTTGTGTCGCTGTCCGTGAAGAAGAAGGGCAAGCAGGGTGTAGATGATCCTTCACGATTGCAAAACCTGCAACTCTCCATCTCGAGCAGACTGATTGATCCAATCATGCAGAGTGACAGACACGGCGTCCTCATTTCCGAGCTAGGCTCCACCGAAAATGATATCTGCTTCAACTCCGAACGTGAGAAGACCTGGGTTTTCTCCAGCGACTTCATTTTAGCAGTGTGGTATCGACTAAAAGAACGGATTGAATCGGGCAGTACTCTGCACGACAAAATTCCAGTATTTGGTGGGGTGCATGACGGCGTCTTTCCGTATCAAGCTGGGCCAACAGAAAGTCAGTAACCAATTCACTCTGGCATTTAATCCCAGTCTAGATCTCTAATGGCTCCTTATAGGCTCCCCAGGCGTTACCTATGCATTCTCCATACTCAATACGGCCATCTTCGATGCCATCGCCAACCGTCAAGCCTGCCGAGTTTGTGGTAAATCTGTCAAAGACATGGACATACAAACCCACATGGGTCAGCATATTTGAAAGGCCCTTCGCAATGTCCACGAGGAGTCTGTCAAGCGTCCGGTACGTTGGAACCTGTTGTAGTATGTCTCCGTTATTTACTGATTTATTCACTAGGTTGCGGAAATGTATCCGTGTGGAACATGTGGTCGTTCCATTGATGATGGGACCTGTCAGGTACGCATCAAGAGCGGAAAGGTGGACTCGGATTGTCCGTCCACATATGCATTCCGAATCAGTTCGGCATCAATGTTCCGCGAGACGCGTCCTTGCACAAATGTCCCACTGCAATGCCCGTTAAACTGCGAACAGATGCACTGGAAATATAACTTTCCTCGGCACCTCCAAGAGCGACACCCGTCCTGGAGATCACTCGCTTCTGACAAATTTGTCGAGCAAATCACTGTTTCCCGTGCAGAAGAAATGGCCCTTGGAATTCCTGAAGCAAAAGCTGTTGCTTGGCCCCCAGCAGAACCACCTCCCTCACCGGTATCTGGGCAGAAGCATACAAACCCGATGTCGCCACGAACACCGCGGCGACTACATTGTAGAGAGAATGATAACGGAAACAAAGTTCCCCGCTTAATTATCAGGCTGCCTGCTGGAATTTCCAAGTCCCTCTACAAGTAATAGTAGTGAGGATGTATTCAAGTAGCCTCAGTTATACAGTTCGTGAAGCCACTACGAGGCCTCTTGGTCAAATGACAATTTCTGCTGACGAAAATTCCAAACGGAGCTCAAACACGTGACGTATTACGGATGTTGATCACTGTGCGCGATTCAACGATCTGACACCTCTTGGCTTTCTTCGTCAGAGTAATACCCATCTGCTGACGTCAGCAAGATTGCCAAATGCGGACGTGGCACTCACCTTCGTCGTTGCGCTCGTCTCCTGGCTTTTAGTTGCGCGCGCCGCCTGCATGCTCGACTCATCCTCGTCCTGATCGAACTCCCCGGGAGGCACATCACCCTACGAAGAAATGGCGCTGGGCCCGCTGAGTCCGGAAGTGGCCGATGTCGAAGAAGCGTGCGACACTGAACGATTCCAAGAGCTCGTCGATTTCTTGGTGGGCTTCTGAAGCCCAAGATCCTTTTGCCAATTCGTCTTGAGGCCGCCTTCGGCTGCCTTGGGCTTCTTCGCGGGTCTTTGACAAGGTATAATGAGTAGAAGCATTCAAATAGTGATTGGTGCTTACTCGGCGGGCTCTATAACCTCTGTGGGCTTGCGCTTCGTGGATTGCAGTCTCCCACCTCGCTCCTCTTGTATCTCGGTGTGAAGCTGTCCCTGGTTGATCGGCATCTCAGCGCATCTCAGCGTGGCGATATATCAAGAATAAAATTTGACCTTCTGTGGCTTGGAGGCGTCTTTCTCCTTGGCCTTCCCTTTGGCCTTCTTCTGCCGGAGTGCCTTGGCGAAAGCGGCTATCTCAGCCTCGAGGTCCGGATCGTTGTCGCTCTGCTGATCGTTCTCGGGGTCGTCTTGATTTCGCTCCTCGCTGCTGTTGGCCGTGTCCTCGTAATCGGGGTCGTTGTCGGAGTCATCACCGTCATCCATCGGATCCGGCGCGTAGGAGGGTTCACCACTGTCAGAATTGTCGTTGGGAGTAACCGGTGCGTCATCCATATTCACGTCTGTCAATACAGATGCGGATGGGCCAGGAATGGACGACGAAACGGGCCCGGGAGTCTGATAGAAGAATGTCAGTTTGAATATAAAGACTGGTTTCGCTCACCTCCTCCACTTGCTTGGACTGGGCAATGATTGAGCGCTTGAGCTCCACGGAACGAAGGTCTGGGCGTGCAGCCGACGCACGAGCATCCTCATCCTGCTGGCGCATCTGCGCCTCTACCTCAGCAACCCGCCGTACTCCAGACTTTCTTTTCTCTGCGGCAAGTCTCCTCTTCTCTTCTTTGGCTTGTTGCTTCGCCAGCTTGTCGCGCTCGATCTCCTCAGGTGAGCGGCGCTTCTGCTTGGCATTGTTAATGACGTCGCCGGGGTGGGCGGTTGAGGCCACACGACGGGCTCGGTCAGCCATGAGGGATGTGAGAGGGAGTGGAAGAGAGAGCTCGAGTCATCCGGTTATCGGAGGCCGACGCAAAATTTTCATCAATCAGCTCGTGATTGTTTCGGGTTGGGCGCGGAGCATCAGCGCCCGTTTCTCTTTCCATGCATCAATGCATGGCAACGGTCCTCAGCTGACGCACTAGTCCGGTGCCCGCAAATTTTCTAAGTCCACAGACGTCGACTTTGTTGCCTCACCTTGCGATGCCTCGCGGAACCACTAAAAAGCCCAAGCCTGCAGAGAAAATTCAATGCCCGTACCCCGGCTGCCCCAAGCGCGTGAAATCGCACAGAGGCCTCACATATCATGTCAAATCTGAGCATCAAAATCTAAATACTCTGCCTGGTGCTGCGGGGCCGTCGGGTGGTTCGCCACTACGGCTCTCCCCAGATTTTCAAGGAGACGACTTCGATATAGATATGCAGGATGATCTCGGTACCCCACCGCCTCAACCATTACCCCCACCGCCGCCGCCCCCTCGTTCACAGAAGAATTACCATCCATTTTTGACGGGTGAGCTCCAAGAACAGTTCACGGTGCCCCATTTAATTAATTCCTCTGTAGGCCGACCGTGCGATGAGAAAGGGGAATTTTTGCCCGATGGCGCAGCACCTCCGCCGCGTACGACGACTCCAAACGATGATTGGTCGCCCTACGAGGACTCGGTCCAATTCAATATAGCGGACTTCTTGTTTCGCAAAGTTCAAATGTCATCAAAAAATATTGACTTTCTTCTGGAGCAGTGGGCATTGTCTCTCATGAAGCACGACGATCTCGGCCCA
The DNA here is from genome assembly GCA_029204085.1 of Mycena sp. CBHHK59/15. Taxonomy (NCBI): domain Eukaryota; kingdom Fungi; phylum Basidiomycota; class Agaricomycetes; order Agaricales; family Mycenaceae; genus Mycena; species Mycena sp. CBHHK59/15. The sequence goes on from JARGXW010000221.1 coordinate 100,501, forward strand.
TTTGAGAACTATCAGTATCTATACGAGACGATCGACACAACTAAGCTGGGAGATGCGCCTTGGCAGTGCCTCCAAACGGAGCCGTTGGCCGATGGAGAGGATGCACCTGCTTGGGCTCGTCAGTCGTATGAGGTCTGGTATCGTGACCCTGACGTCGTCATATCCAATATGCTCGATAATCCGGACTTCGACGGGGCATTCGATACTGCGCCCTACGTTCATCTTGATCCCGACGGGAAGAGACGTTGGCATGATTTCATGTCAGCCAATTTTGCTTGGAGGCACTCGGTATTCTTTCGTCCCCTCGTGTTCTTACTGTTCATGCTAATATGGGTACAGGATAAAATATATGAAGATGATCCCGCTACCGAAGGCTGTATGTATACGCCGCTTTTTTTCGGCAGTGACAAGACCACTGTCTCGGTCGCAACGGGAGATGTGGAATATCATCCGGGGTATATTTCACTTGGCAACCTCCACAACAGTATGCGTCGTGGACATCGTAATGGTGTTGTCCCGTTTGTTTTCCTTGCAATTCCCAAAAGTAAGTCGCGTCGGATGTCTTCCCAATTTATCTAAAATCTATTCGCAGGTGATAGAAAATATGACAATGACCCCGAGTTCAGAAAATTCAAGCGGCAGTTATATCACGCGTCTCTTGCGGCTGTCCTGTCGACTCTAAAGCCAGGGATGACCACCCCGGTTGTTCGCCGCTGCCCAGATGGTCACTTTCGGCGAGCCATCTATGATTTCGGCCCTTTCATTGCCGATTATCCCGAGCAAGTGATGCTCGCTGGCATCGTGCAAAATTGGTGTGCAAAGTATGTCTTTCTTTCGTGAGAGGCGTGCGTTCTCATAGCCAGTAGATGCACAGCCATGTCGACCGATTTAGACGGGGATATCTCCGGACGTCGCGCAAATGCTTTGACGGATACGCTTCTTGATACTTTTACTGGGGATGTATTATGGGACGAGTATGGAATCGACGTGGATATTGTAGTGGGTAATTTTTGCTTGCGGTACAATTTTTACTGACTCGTGTAGCCGTTTACAAGGGATTTTCCGCGAGCTGATATTCACGAGATGCTCTCCCCGGATCTTCTCCACCAAGTGATCAAGGGCTCATTCAAGGATCATCTCGTGACTTGGGTGGGAGAATATCTCTCTCTTGCATACTCGAAGGCCGAAGCTGATGCTATAATGGACGAAATTGACCGCCGGTAGGTAAAACTTCTGTGATAGCTTCGATGAATTAACTTCCCTTTTCACAGTATCGCCGCTGTACCGGCATTTCCTGCCCTCCGTCGGTTCAAGCAGGGTCGGCGGTTCAAGCAATGGACCGGGGATGACTCTAAAGCGCTAATGAAGGTTATTCTTTTTTTTGTGCCCTCTGTATTCACAATTGAATTATTGGCATTCAGGTCTATCTTCCTGCCATCAAGGGGCTTGTACCTCCCGAGATTGTTGAGGCACTCAGCGCTTTCCTCGATTTCTGTTACCTTGTGCGACGCTCGGACTTTGACGAAGATACCCTTGATGCAGTCGATTCTGCAGTCAAAAATTATCACGCCCGTCGGGAGATTTTCCGAGACCTCGGTGTTCGTCCAGACAGATTTTCTCTTCCTCGTCAACACTCGATAACCCACTACCGCACAAATATCGAGGATTTTGGTGCACCCGGGGGGGTGTGCTCTTCAATCACCGAGTCGCGTCACATCACTGCTGTCAAGAAGCCCTGGCGCCGCTCAAGTCGCTATGATGCGCTTTCGCAGATGCTACTAACCAACCAACGTCTCGATAAGCTGGCAGCTGCACGCGCCGACTTTGTGGAGCGTGGAATGCTCCCTCCAGATTTTGTGCCTGTTCCTGACAAACAAAACGACGACCAGGATGCCGAAGAAACGGATGAGGCGCGAGTTGATGGTAATGTTGTTCTTGCACGCCGAAGAGGTAAGAAATATTCGCGACACTTGTTAACAAAGATTGTTGTGTCTGACTGTTTTGTAAAGAACGCTCGTACCCTCGATCTACGGCTGATCTCGCGGATCATATCAAAGTCCCCAACTTTCCCCACCTTCTCACCAGCTTCCTCGAAGACCAGCTGTCGTCCGATAAATATCCTGATGACGATGATGTCTCGGAAGACGACTTCGACATCTCCCAATACCCCATATCAGTTTATCATTCAGCTATTGCAACATTCTATGCACCCAGTGATCCCTCGGGTATCCGGGGCATGCGTCGGGAACGGATTCGTTCTACTCCAAAGTGGAGGAAACATGGTCCTCGGCGGGACTGTGCCTTCGTTGTCGAGAATCAGATTGAGCACGGGTTTTGGGGCATGAGTGTTGTACGTGTTCGCCTTTTCTTTTCATTTACTCACGATGGTGTCGATTATCCGTGTGCGCTGGTCGACTGGTTCAAAAAGGTGGGCCGGTCGCCTGATCCTGAAACTGGGATGTGGATTGTTGAGCCCGAGATGAAGGGGCGATCACGGCTTACGACCATCGTCCATCTCGACACCCTCCTTCACGGAGCTCATCTGATTCCCGTGTACGGCAGTGATTATATACCAGTTGGTTTTCGTTATACTTACTCCTTGGATGCCTTTAAATCTTTTCATGTAAACAAATATATAGACCACCACGCCAATGAAATTGCCTTTTAAATTGCCCCTTCGCTTTCTCTAATTGGTACATCGAGTTCAATATAGTAGCTCCTTGTATATGCTGGTCAAGGAAAAAATCCACAAGGCCTGGGCTGGAGTGAGAAATGTGTTCCTGACTCGAGGGCCCACGCGTGGGCTTAAACTGGGTCAGAATATTCACACACAACAGACATTCTGGCACACATTCTGGCAGAATTCTGGGGGTGCTGGCGTGATGGCGCCAGTGATGCCAGATGCACCAGGAGCGCCAGACCCTGCCAGGTCGCGCCAGGGGAAAAACATTTTCCTGATGGCACCGCCTGTGGCCTATGCTCGAATTCGGAAGGTAGATTTCCCCACCAGTTGTAAGACACCATCTTCTCTTCGGCCGAGAGCGCAGGACGCTGAACAGCATTTGTCTACTATATACATATTGGCATCTACGCTGTTGCGAAAAATATACACATTGACATGCACATCACGAATTCAACCTGCACAACCAACCGCGGCCCGCCGGGACCGCTCACACCTCCTCCTTCTCCCCCTCCTTCTCCGCCACCTCCCCTCACCGTCCCAGCTCGCGCCCGTCTCGCGGCTGCGCTGCGTGCCCCGGCTATGCCCGTCGAGGTGCAGCTGGATCCCAAGCCCGAGTCGATTCCGATTCCCGTCCGAGTCGGTGTCGTCGGCGATGTCGTCGGCGGTGCCGTCCATCTCCGTGCCCGTCCCCGTACACGTGCCAGTCACGGTGCCCCGCGTCCGGCCGTGTCTGGCTGCCCGCGAACTGTAGCACGCTCATCGGCGCGTCGCCGGCGCGGGCGGTGCTGTGCGGGCTCAGGCCGGCGCCCATGCGCACGATGATGAGTGAGAACTGTTTTGCGTTGAAGGGATGATGAGAAATGATTTGTGGTGATGAGATGAGATGAAATGGAACGAAGCACGTACAGCTATGCCCTGTACACATACGCATACACAGGTGTTGATTGAGCTTCGTGGGTTCTGGGGTTCTTAACGTTTCAGGTAAGGGACGTACCACGATACTAGGCATCTGGAAGATGGAAGAAGCAAAGCAAGGAAGAAAAAGATGTGAGTTTCTGTGTGCGATCGCCATGGGAAGAACGCACCGCACTGAGTAAGCAAAATTGAACGTTGTTCCCTGGGCGGTGGGCACGATCATCGCGATGAGGCAGGCGGAATATAGGGCCGCTATTTTCAGTTTTCAGGAAAGCAAGGTAATCAGCCTTCTAGTATTGAGTTTATGCAAGAGAATAGTACATACCGGACTCGAGCACGATAGTCATAGTCGTACCCAAGTCAAGCCCGGACGCGATTATTCCCTTGGCGCGTCGTTGTGTTAGGTAGATGCGGAGTGAAATGAGGACTGGAAGAACGGAGTTAGCTACTTAACTGGATAGAGGCCCGCGCCGACGTACAGGTGCACAGAACGTTGAGACTGAGTGTGAACGAGTAAAATATGATGGCGTGGGTGGATACGTTATGCCCGTCTGGACTGGCGCCGGACGCGAGTTCCCGGATGGCTTGGATTAGCAGCCCGCCGGTGACTGCGGATGCGGAAATGTTAGTAAGTAGCAGATACGTGCGGCCTGCAGACTGTAGAATGATACTGACTGGAGTCACCCACCTATGTCAGCGATAGCGAGTAGACAGGGGGGCGCAGCTGCGATGAAGCTCCCGCCCCACCGCCAGCAGGTGGATGAGAATAGTACAGCGGACTTACGATAAAAATGTCCGCGACGATTGTGAGCGCGATGAACGTTTCCGTGCGGAACATCGCGCCGTTCCCGAAGCTCTGGAGGTAGATGTCCGCGGCGTTCGGCGTGGTGGGTGCGTATGTGAACGCTTCAACGACACCCTTGTTGTCGAGCACCATGCGCTGATCGGCCGTGAGCATTGCGTAAAGAGGCACAGAGCGGGCTAGAATGCCGAGCCTGGGTGTCGGTAACTGGAAAGACTTGCCAGGGTGATGAGGAAAAAGAGGACGAGAGTGATGAGGAGCAGCCGTATGGATGCGCCGCTTTTGGCGTTTTTCCGCGCGAGGATGATCTGGAGACATAGGATGAAATACGACAGGTACAGGCCTTGCGAACGCAATGGGAATGAGATCTGAGCCTGACGGATAAAGCGAGACGCGAAGGAGCGCACCGTATGCGAGGTTTTCCAGGACGATCCCCACAAGGGCAGACTTTGAGTAGCTCAACATCGGGATGGATGTGGTGGGGACGCAACGGACGCAACACCTCTGCGGGCCAATTCGATTATATGTCGATTAGAATAGGATCCCTATCCTCGGCTACGCACGCGTTAATTCGCGAGAAAGCGAGATCAGATGGAAGCACTGATCAGTAAAACTACACATTTGTCTTTGGCATCTTTGGTCTTTGTGACACATCTTTGGGCATCTTTGTCTTTGGGGTGACATCTTTCGTCTTGGGCACCACATCTTAGAGCATCTTTATCTTAGAGGTAACATCTTATATCTTAGGCCAGTGTCTTTCCCATAAATTAAATTTCGAAGTTTAGAACTCACATTTCAATGTTTCATTAGGATTCAGCATGCTTTCTATACCTTTTCTCACTGGTTGAGCATTTCAATTTTTTCACCTTCTTTTTCAGTGAAAAATGTCGTTTATTTTTCAGACATTTTTCACTGAAAAAGAAGGTGAAAATTTTAAAACTTTTTCAGCACTTTCTTGATTCAAGGTGAAAAATTCGAAATAAAATAAGAAAGTGATGAAAATGTTTTGAAATTTTCACCTGCTTTTTCAGTGAAAAATGTGTGAAAAATAAACGACATTTTTCACTGAAAAAGAAGGGGAAAATTTTGAAATGTTCAACCAGTGTCTACTGAATTCATAGGTGCATGAAGTAGTATTTTGACTCGGGCCACGGTAGAGGGTATGTACTAGCTAGCGACCCAGAAATCAAGTCGTTCAAACTCCGGCTGATCCGATCGAGTATATACGGGATGGCGTGATTTGATGGTAACCAAATGGTTCGTCGCTGGTGTTGCCTGCATTGCTCTCTCTGTCCCCTCAAGACTGTCAGTGTCACCTTCCCTTGCAAGTCCCCTTGCAATCCCTCTGGTGTCTCTCATGTGACTCATATACTGTACTATTTCGACCATAGGTTCAGGTGACGGGTGACGGAGGGTCGTGAACTGAACCTATTTGGTACCAGTGACGGTGACAGTCGAGTTTTCAGGCCCAAATAGGCTCAAAAACAGCAAAATTTTATCTCCGGCATTCGCTGGACTGCCTTTTATGGGAATTTTGATGTGATTGCCGAGGAATGAACTTAGGAAAAATGAACTTGGTAGGTGACGGGTGACATGACGTGAACCTATGGTTGAAATAGTACAGTACTGTGCCAGCGGTCTTCTTGGCTGCACAGCTCCTCCCACTAAAACCAGGCTTGTTCTGTGACTCATGGCGCTGCGTCGCTTTCACGCTGCTTGTGGCAACGTTTCCCCTTCCATTTTCTGTGCTGTGTTGCTCTCCCATGTTGTCTGTGGCCTCATTTCAGGGGCAATGTTTGCCGTTTTGCTGCATGTGGCTTTCCCTCCCATTCTTTCAATCTTTCACTCAAGCTTCCTCCCCCAGTTTACTCATCACTTACCTCCTGATAGATTAATTAAAGACCCCTCTCGCCCGCATCTACGACCTGACGTCCCCATACCCGCATCCACACCCGCTATGTCCCCTTCCCTCTGCTCCCCTGTCGCGTCCGCCCTTGTTGACAAACATTTATCACACACACCCCCGGGCCACACAAACACCAACACGTGGCGCTGCATACCCCCCCGATTGGGTGTGTGTCTCAAGTTGCCCGCACCATGTACGATGTGACTCCCCCATGCGTACACATCCCGGCCAATTCCACACCATGTGCCCATGGCGTCCAACTGGGGCGACATCTCCACCTGGGACGACGACGGAAAAACCAAGAAGATCTGCCGTGTTACCCTTTTCTGCGCAACATTGACGAGGTAGGATGATGGGTGATGGCAACAGTTATGTGCTGCAGCAGATGAGTGGGTGGAGAAGAAGTGGGCCATCACGTCGAGCCGTGCAACATCTGAAGCTGAGCATCTCGTGGAGGAGGAGGAGGATGTGATCATTGTATCTGATTGATTTAGCGTACGCCGTGCAATGGATGCCCCGTTTTGGTCAATTATATGCCCGATTGAGAGTCTTGATGACCATCTTTGACCATCTTACACCAGATCAAGGACATCTTTGATTAAGACCTCGGACGTCTTTGTGTCTTGAGCAAGACACAGCATCTTTCAAAGAATTCGGGGATAGCTTAGCCCAAGACGCGTGTCTTTCAAAAAAAGATGTCTTTCGCGTCTTTCGCGTCTTGGGCAAGACGCCAAAGACGCGAAAGACGAAGGTGTAGTTTTCCTGATGCACTCGCTCCACAAAAAACAGACACGTCGGAGTTCACGGATTACTATATTTATGGCGACCGTCCTCGGCGATGCATGCAGCGCTTGGAGTACTATGGTCCATGGCTGTTCAGAAGATGTCGGCAACCAATCATGCAAGACAGATGAGTTGGAGCAACAGTCTGCAACTGGGTTCCAAAAAGATGAAAGCTCACGTGTTCCCATGATATCCTCACCCTGTTGTCTTGTTGGGTTCTTGAACGCCGGAGGCTCTTTGATCTGCTACCACCACCATCTCCCACTTTCCCACGCCGACGTCCCCTTGTCGACGGAGAGATGGAGCGAGACTGGTGGTGTGGGCGGGTCAAGGAGGGTTTGCAGCCAGGGTGTGCAGCCCAAGGGTGACCTCCACACCCGCGTAGCTTGCGCTACACCGCCAAAGTGCGGAAGGAGCCATGGAGCCCGGCCATAGAGCCAATAGATTATCGTGCCGTATCAGGCCTATACACCCAGAAAATCCTGGAGAAACTATGCTGGTATGTTCTCCTCCATGCCCATCTCCTCATCCTTCCCTATCTGCCGCCTGCGCACCGCCTGCGGCGACGATATCACCTCACCTTGCCACGTCACTATATGACTCGTTGCTGCGGAGCGGAGCCGAGATCACGTGATTCGATCCGTCGTGCCCCTGATGCGAGCCTCGAACAACTGCGCTACGTCGTCGAGCTTCAGCCTCTGTAACACCAAGCTGCCTGCTAAAGCGTCAGGAGCCCAGAGGCTTGCGAATTGTGTGTGCAGAGCCCAGATTTCATGACCCAATCCAGAGAAACAGAGGAGGTTGCGCCAAGACCGTCAAACCTGGTGGATATGGCCAAATCACAGAAAGTAGCCTGGGAGGACATGGAGGAAGAAGCAAGGATTGCGTGTGTTGGCAAGATCAGTAAAGCGATGATCTTGGAGAGCAATAATTATAGAATATTCCTCCGCTTTCGGACGCTGACGTGAACATAAAGCAGAAATGACTAATAGTACAAAATTAAACGACTCCTTGTTCAGGATCGGGGCCTTACAAAAGAATTCGAGTCGGGAGGTAAGTTGGTATAACATGTGTTTCCGATGAGTTTGCATGTATTGTTTGGCCCAAGTTGCTTTTCCTTCGTATTTCAGTTGCATTTCTTAACAATGACTAATAGTGCATGACTCAAAACTGGGCCAAATCCATGTTCCCCTGGTTCACCAAACCTAAAGGTTCAGCAATGAGTGCTTGCAGAATAGACCACATATGTTCTCATGTACTACTTTCAATACATTCTTCTACATCTGCCAGTTATGGTCTCTGAACCAAATCTACACAAGACTTTGATGCATTGAGACATGAAGGAAATCATCTGAAATCTGTGACTGCTTGACCTGGAACCCTCATAACACGCAATTTGTTGAAGTAGATATGGCAGTGTGATTGCGTAATCACCACCGCCGGCCTCATGTACAGAGCCACATCTCCACGATGTTGGCAGCAATGTCAGTAATTCACTACCCAGGTCCCACCAAGCAAATCATTTTCGAGAGGTACAATTCTGGCTTGAAATATTATTGAAATCCTACGACGGCGGTCTTAAAACGCACCAAAAACATGCCTATAAACAACACAAATATTCAGATTGGTACCGAGGGCCCTCCTGGTTCACGGGAGGGTTTCGGGGACGTGGTACATCCCTCTCGTCAGTGCCTGCCGGCTACGAGTTCAGAGAGTGAAATCAGCAGGTAGAGAGTAACACAACTATCAAATATCACAAATATTCGCGGGTATCTATTCGCGAATGGCGAATATTTGTATTTGTGAATTGATGTGGCTGTGCTATTCACACGAATGCGAATATCAGTTTCTGGGAAAGTGGATATTCACGAATATTCGTTGAGTAATCACCACGGAAATGACCCACTCAGAACCAACTCAGAACTAAAGGACTGAGACTTCTGCCTTCTTCCCATACCACAGTACACTTAGATGGCATAAAATATTTCGTGTTGAACACCTCATCATCCCGAAAGAAACCTGGTGGAGCGTGTCCTCACCAATGTTGGAATTGCTGGAGACGGGTTGCAGGCTGGAGTAGTGTTGCCGCGATTTGGACTTGGCTGTCCTCAAGTCGACTTCGCTGACATGACTTGAGTCAAGTTAAGTCGAGTCGGAACTGAGACTTGACTTGACTTGCAAGTCAGTGCAAGTTGACTAGAAGTCACTTGAGTAGACTTAAGTCGGGTCTTGGAACTGAGAATCTGCTAGAACCTCATACTAGCTCTACAGCCAATCTACAGCAGCAGAATGTGCTGCATTTGCAACTGACGATGGCCGTTCAGGTAATTCGATAGTAATGGCTGATCAATCATTCAACCAACGGAACAATCATGTGTCAATGATGCACAGCTCTGTCTTAACGACAATGGACGACTACATATCGAAATCAATGAGCTCTGGGAGCTCATCCGAATCAACCTCCACAGGCGATGAGAGGTGCCAAGTGTCCCAAGTTGGAATGGATATTTTTTTCCAGCCATTTTATTGCGACTTGTTCAAAAGCTGGGGGATCTGTGAAAAAATTCGGAAAGTGAGGATGCAAACTCTGTAAGAACTCGAGAAGACTATATTGTAAGCTCCTGAACAAATTTTCACCCCTTGGGTCTTTCTGAGCTTGGCAAGTTCGACCATTGGACAAGCGGAATGGCTGAAGTAAATATGTTGAATTTAGCATTGGCATGATGCCAGGGCCACCCAATATATATAGGATGACATTATCAAGATATATTTGAGTCAAAAGAAATTTATTTACATCGGGCCTGCCATTGCAACTACCTGCAAGTTGGTGCAAAACCGTTCTCCATCTAGTCACGTGATTGCACATCAATTCATGCATCGCACTTCAGTCGCGTCGAATGAGGTGCATCGGGGTGCCCCCCAACTCGGCTTCTATTTTACAATGTACCCATTTGACCATTCCTTCATTCCTTTTAACACCCACCAAGATAGTCATTGTTTTACCTCTGGCACAACTCCGACAGTATGTACATAGTGATTTCGGACAAAGTTCTGTCTACGCTGGACAAGCATTGGGGAATATCACATTTTTGCCTCCAGTCCTCTGCATGTTCCTTGTGCTATGATGGTCTTGGGGAAATTGGATTCCTGATTTGTCTTCCTCGCTCAAATAATGGGTTGTAAGATAAAGCAAGGAAACATGAGCTGTATACCCTCGATTTTAATTCATGTCAAGCTTCGATCATACGAGACATCCCCTGTCGCCGTGGATGCTCGGTCTCGAACCAGGTCCAGTTCTTCAGGCTGCAGCGGATCTGGATCCGATTCTCGGCCCCCATCTCGGCCTCATTCCAGATCCTGCCCAGCTCCTCCAGCACTGACCGGCATTACACAGGCGGCGAAGCGATTTTGGAATGCCGCCCTCACACTTGATTTCACCTCGGCGAGCGGGAGTTCAGCCAACCAATCAATTAAAGATGAGATGAACCATTATATGACCAGCTCCCTCCCCGCAAGGAAGTCGACGGACATGGTCGGGTATTGGATGGTTCGGTGCCCCAATTGTTGATTGTTAACCACACCTGAATAAGCAACCTGGCCAAAAATATTTCGTCTCTTTGTTGATTACGCCCCTATCCAAGCCACTCTCTTATGAAAATGACCCAATTGGATATCATTTGAGACAGCGCGAAGCAGCCAAGACAGCACAGAACTTGGAAGGTGAAGCATTTTCACAAATGTGTCTTGATTATTTTTCGGCACCAGGTACGTTGGCTTTCAACTTTTGTCCTGATTCTGTTCTGATTCCATCTTATGGCAACTTCGGTTGATCCTGAGTGGCTCTTCTCCTTCTCAGGAGGAACAGTGTCAAAACTCCGCAACCAGCTGTCTGAAGATTCAGCACATGCTACCGTGATGGTTGGTCAGTGGGCAGGTGACCCAGATCTCATCGCAGTTGAAGAGTTTGAGACACAACTTGCTGAGGGCTGGTTGTGAAAAAAGAAGAGGAAAGCTGACATTCCAGCGGAAGGGCAAGCAGCATCGAAAGTCATTGTGGTTGTGGACAACAGCAAGTAGTTGTTGTGTAGAATAACACTTGAAATGCATATTATTCGTGAATAGTTCATAAATAACGAGTATTCAAAAGTCGCTGAATGTGAATAGTTGGCATTCACAAATATTCGCGAATATTGCTGACTAATCAACGAATATTCGCACTGGATATTCGTACGAATGCGAATATCACTTGTAAGTTTTCGGCGAATATTTATATTCGTGTTACTCTCTATCAGCAGGAGTCGGGGTGATCTGGGGCCTAGCTCCAACTACCCAACACACGGCCCCTTCTGTAGCAGCTCTGCTGCTCTGACTGCTACAGCGACGGGCAAGGGGCAGCATCCACGTTCCCCTACAGACCTTCAAAATATGGCTACCACAGACCATGATTCACCATGGTTGATGCCCATATCAACTGCGGCGACTCCCGATCTGTGGAAACAGCCGTATTGCGAATGGTACAAATAAAATTCTGGATATAATTATGGGAGATGTAGAGGGAACGTATAATGACTCCCATGCCAACAATTCTAACACTGCAGCACAACTTTTAAATGAGCAAACCTATTATGCCAATTAGTGTTGCCGCGACTTGGACTTGGACTGTCCCAAGTCGACTTGGCGAGGTTGACTTAAGTCGAGTTAAGTCGAGTCGATACCATCGACTTGGGGTCACTCGAGTGATTCAAGTCAGGTCCAAAATCAGTTTTGTTCTTCGAGGCCCGAGGAAGCTCTTGAGGTCATTTGCTCGAAAAATCGTGAAATCCGTGACGGCGTGACGGTCCGTCACATGCGTGACATCTGTGACAGGTCAAAAGAATATTTTTGCACCTTCGAGTTTTTAAGAACTCTGGAGGTGTTTGGAGCAGTGTGAAAAATGTGCCGACTTGTTTGACTTGAGTGACTCAAGTCGACTCGGTCGAGTCGACTTGGTTCACAAGTCATTTTACCGAGTCGTGGCAACACTAATGCAAATCGACTCGCTGCACGTAACATCAGACAGAAGCCAAGAAAATAAAGACAGGCAATACCTTATCCCTGAAAATTGGGAAGAATTGAATGCACAGATTAGACAGAGGAACAAACCTCCGAAACTTACCTGTTCAGCGAAGTTCACTCATTCGAATGTAACAATTGCATCCCAAAATATAAATGGGAGATACAAAAATAAATCCATGAGCAGCACAGGACACAAACTCAATTACATGAAGAGAGTAGTTGACGAGAAGAGGATAGGTGTTTTCACCTGGCAAGAATCACACATGGATCATATTGCTGCTAGCCAGTTCAACAACATTTACGGGAAATGGTTCAAACTGTTTAACTCTGGACATCCGATAAAACCTAACTCCACAGCTGGAGTTAGCTTCCTTCTCAACAAAAAATATGTTAACACGGAAAATGTGAAAGAGTATGTCCTCATTGAGGGCCATGCAATCATGCTTGTTATCCCATCACATCGGGGAGAAACAATAAACATTCTGAACATTTACGCCCCAAACGCCCCACTGGAAAGAGAGAGGATGTGGGGCTGATTATGGCATTGCTACTTAGAAAATCCAGAACTTCCATTTCCAACTGAAACACTGGGTGACTGGAATTTTGTTGAAGACATTAAAGATCGTACATTGAACAAGGAAGAGACAGTACCTCTGAGCTTCGTATGCCTGAAGGCGCTCTTCCGCATGCAAGATGGTTGGCGTACAACATTTCCTGATGCGAATGAATACACTTGCTTCCAAAAACGCACCAATTTAACCACGAATGAGACACATATATCTGGTTCACGTCTTGACCAGATCTATGTACCGGTACACCGTTTTAAACGATATCGAAATTGGTCAATTGAACCTAGTTTAATCGCCAGTGACCACCATTTGATTTCTGTCAAATTGACATGCCGGCCAGATGAGGAGTATGGGCCAGGAATTTGGAACTTACCTATTTATCTCCTTAAAACACCAAGATTTATGAACTACATTTCTATCCATTCAAAGAAGCTTGCAGAGGAGCTGGAAGAGTTGAACCGTACTGAACGGCAAACCCAGCAGAACATCCAAAGCCTTTGGCACAAATTCAAGATTGACCTTACTGCAGAAGGTAAAAAATGCTTCCGCTTGGTCAAAGGAAGAACCCGCCAGCTCCACACCTGGCGGCACAGAAAAACCTTGTTATCAATGATGCAGATATGACTACTGAGGACAAACATCTCGCAATTCTGCACCTAGAGGCAAAGATTGAAACCTACCTTAGAGAAGAAGCTGACCGTCAAAAGGCTCAGTCAGAGGCTCGGTATGACATTGAGGGTGAAAGCCTGAAGACTGACTATTGGACTTGTTCCACCAAGGAGTACCACCTGAGGAACACTATAAACGAATTTAAGACAACAGAGAATGATTAGACTGTACCCTGCTTCGAAACTCGTCCAAAACGAATGGCCAAGATGGCCTGAGATTACCACGAGGCAATACAATATGTTGATGTTTCCAACGACGACTATGGTCGAATGATGTGCACTGAGGAAGTGCTTGAGAAGTGTGATGCACGGTTATGTCAAAATGAATACAATGAAAGGAGCAAAGCTCTTACAGAAGAGGATATACGAAATGCATTGAAACTGTCCAACAATGGCAAAGCTCCGGGGATAGACAGCATCTGATACGAATTTTTCAAAGCCATGGACATTGAATACAAAGAATATAAAGACAAGCCAGGCGGGGTGTTTAACATTTTGGGACTCCTGGCAGACTTATACCGCGACATTGGACAATTTGGATTATCCGATGGATGTAACTTCAACATGGGATGGTTATGTCCCGTGTTCAAAAAAGGAGACACAGGTCTCATGAGCAATTACAGGCCAATTACACTGTTGAACACAGACTACAAGCTTATGACAAAGGCTTATTCTATTCGACTAATGAATGTTGCCCCTTTTTTGATAAAACTGGACCAAGCGGGCTTCATGAAAGGGCGGAAAATTGAAGACCAGGTCAAATTAGCGAAATTTCTGCTGAACTATGCTGAAGTTGCAGAAGAAGACGGTGTACTTATTGCCCTTGACCAAGAGAAGGCTTACGATCGAATTAATCATGATTACCTCCTCCGTGTCCTAGACCATATGTGATTCCCTCCCAAATTTTCAAAGATAATCCAAAGTCTGTACACTGACGCCAAAACTATAGTGATGATCAATGGCGAACTCAGTGATCCATATGTCATTACCAGGGGTGTGAGGCAAGGGGACCCCCTCTCCTGCTTATTATTCAATCTGGCTATTGCACTGCTTGCGTGCCTACTGCGGAAATCTGATCTTGAGGGAGTAGTCATTCCTGGAACAAATAAGACTTTAGTGGTATCACTTTTTGCTGACGACACCACAATCTACCTGAAATCCACTGACTCCATGGAGACTCTGTGGAGCATTCTACGCCTCTGGTGTGCTGCATCCACTGCAAAATTCAATGAGCATAAAACAGTGCTCCTTCCTTTTGGGAGGTCCTGCTATCAGCAGAAAGTCATAGGAGAAAGACGAATCAAAAGTCACTCCCCCATTGGTGACATCGACCCAACTATTAAAATTGTGCCTGATGGTGAGAGCTGCCGCATGCTAGATGCATGGAGCGGCAATAACATCCCTTATACCACACCATGGCCTTCCATCCTAGCAAAAATTAATACTGATCTCATGCGCTGGCAAGCAACACACCCGACTCTGGAAGGGAAGCGTCACATCATTAGTATGGTAATTGGAGGTCGAACACAATACCTGACCCGAGTTCAAGGGATGCCAAAGGACATTGAGGACACACTTGAAAAATTGATACGGTCCTTCTTGTGGGACAGAAAAACAGCCAGAGTATCACTGGAGACAATGATCCTCCCAGTTGATCAAGGAGGGAAAGGAATTCTGGATATCTCCTCTCGGAACAAAACGATTCATCTTTGGAATCTTCAATGCTATCTCATCCAACGAGACGACCGACCATTGTGGTGCTATTTTGTTGACTTCATTCTCAGAAAATACCTGGAGACTAGCTACCGAAATATCAGGCCAGGTCAAATCCTCAATATCTTCTTAAACGACATTCATTTCCCCATCCCCAGGTCAGACAGGATACCTGACGACCTGATGGGTATGATATCTGTAGCCCAGGAGTTCAACCTCAAATTTACAGCACTCTCAATTGACCGTGATGTCCAACTGGAGATGCCGATATGGAAGCACCCTGCTATCTGCCAACCAGCTTATAAAAATACCTGCCTTCGAGATGCAACAATTTGCCTCAGAAACCAACATGAGGTTCGGACAGTCAAAGACGCCCTCATAATAGTTACGAGGAAAACTACGGTGGCAAGATGGCCACACACAATCAACCCTAGTAGTGGCATTGCCAGTAAAAACTGTGGATGCCCGTCTTGCAACAGAGATCGAAATGAACTTGATTGTGTACACCCTGGCAAATTCATTGAAACTTCCCAGACATTGATAGACTGTATTATGCCAAAGTGGAATCCACTAGCTCCACTAGCGGACCTTTGCAACGACCTTAAACTGACAGGAGATGAATTAGAAGCTAACCAAGGAGAGGTTGAAATTGATAAACCAATGACCTATGATCCAAACTTCAGATTATCCAGCACCACGAATGGCTTCCGCATCTTTGCTGGGGATGATTCAATGAATGACATTCCAGCACGACGACAACTCCCATTGGAGCCACTCCCAGATCAAATAACAGCCCTTCTACATATCAAGGTCTTGCATGCTGGTCAGTATGACCCTCAAATTATGGCAAGATTCAAGATTGTTTCAGATGAGCTCAAGGAGGATGCAACTGTGAACCTCACATTTGATGATCCAACCATAAAAATCAACTTCAGATCAGGGATATTGGGGGCTACCCTCACAGTGCTGCAGAAAATCCCACGCAATGCCCCTTACTACTATGCTCTTCGTCCAACTATCTGCTCAAAACTTTGATTAAAGAGAGAACAAAATCTGAAAAGGACATGTTAGACCCAAGTTTCGTGCTCTTCAAAGCAGTATTTGCAGCGCTGAATGAGCGTGTTGCACGGACACAGTTCAAGCAGACAATGATTACTTTCCCTGTAACCGCAGGCATTCATTCATACCCTCCACTGGAGGTTGATACCCAAATCGATTTGATGTTCAGCTGCCCAGGTATTCTAATCTCACAAGGCTCACAGCGAATCTTTACAAAAGTCATTAAGGGCAGACACTCAGAACGGTTCAGGAAGGCAACATTTATCAACTTAGATCGTATCCGGTGCTCCATGCATGAAGTCTCTGATTACACTCCTACCGACAAAATGATTTGGAAATCTATACGTTCCACAAATCTGAGACGACTTCACCGTGAATTATTTTGGAAGTTGATTCACAACATTTTCAGAGTCGGTGACTTCTGGACACACATTGACAATCTTGAAGCTATTGCAGTCTGCCCGACATGTGGTGTCCCGGAGAGCCTTGAACACATTGCGATGGAATGTGATGCCTCAGGGGCAAAATTAATTTGGCGACTCAAATGGGAAATTGATCCCTGCTATGGGACAATTATTTGCCATTCTGGTATCCACGGTTTGGCACACAATCTGGAACATCCGGAATGATAAGGTTCTAAAGAACCCACACCGTAACATTACAGATGTTGAGATTCACAACCGATGGCTGAAATCTGTGAATTCCGCACTAGGACGAGATCGAATCCTCACCAATAAAATGAAATTTGGTAATCTTGCACTGAATAAAGATCTTGTCCTAAGAACATGGAGTGGTCTACTAATGAATGAAGCTGCTCTGCCAGACGATTGGACTTACACAGTGGGGGTTTTACTGGGTATACAGCCATTGACATTGAATGATCCAAGAAATGGGATAGGATAAATTTATTACAGCTGGAGTCCCACACTATGGTACTTGTGTGTAATGGCATTTTCTCCCTGGACAACTTCCCCAGCATTAACTAGATTTCTCTGGTAGACCCAGTGGATGACCTTTGGAATGCTTCTGCAGACTGAATTAGGGTCATGGAGCAGTGCTGACGTTAGTAGTGGTAGCTGTCATGGTCAGTATGTTTAATCCATATAAGTTTGATTAATCATGTGCGTATTAAACAGAGATTAATCAGGTTTAAACCCATTTAAACAGACCGTTAAAATGTTCAAAAAGGCAACATCAATTTTTTTTCTAAGTCCGAATTGCCTTGAGTTGGACTGCTAATATTGCATCTCCAGGTATGTTCCTCCAAATGATCTTTCATCATGGATGTTTAGTATACTTGGTAAAGCCTTTGATCCTCCACTTTTGGTCTTGTCAGGATGTCGTGTTCAATCCCCAATGCACTCCTTTTTGTATAAATCTGCCTTTAGTACACTTTAATGATGTTTAGATTAAACCCCTGTTTAAACAGCAATTCATGTCTAGACAGAGAATGTTTAAACAAAGCTCCTAGTGTTACAGAAAGTGTGGGAGTCCACTCGCCTTTTGACTTCTTGATTTTCTTCAAAGAGGACGCGGTACCTTCCTCATCGCTCAAGACGGACACCAGACATTTGTTCTGCTGTGGAGCTGGGAAAGATGGTCCAGCCTCGAGACTAGGAGATTTCGGAGAGGCCGCTGGGGGGTGTAATGAGAAAATGAAAGAATTCTGATAGGTATGCTGCACCAATCTCTGTGTCTTTATTGTCCATTCCGGCGAATAACAAGAATTCCTTGTCTATCCAGGAAGAAGATATTTCCACAGGGATTGGGTGACACACCACTAGTAGAACATGAGAAGCGACAACTGGGGAGGATCTTGATACACACATATCACAATCTGGACATTGTGGAAGCTGGTCCGACTCCGGACAGCATTATACTCGACATTGAAGCCCGTAGGACGAGGATTGGGAGCAACCTTGAGTTTCGAGCAAGTCTGCATGCCGAGTAGCCATTGAGGCATTCTCGGAGCTTCTGCCTCACAGTTCTTGAAGTGTCCAAAGACATTGGGGAGAATGTTGAAGAAGAAATCGGCCAGCTGGGAATGCGACCATGTGCGACAAAAGTCAAAGCCATTTTGATTCAGCATGGCTAGGCCTCGTCCTACCAACATTTGGACTGCTTCCCTATCTGGAGCCTTGGTCTGCACCGGTGTGAGGGTGCCATTTTCCTGTCTCATTATTAGTCAGACCGAAATAGCTGGTGGATCTATTGAAGACACACGAAAATCACACCATCAGGGACAACAACTACTGCGAGAGCCTTGAAAATATCCCCATCCTGGGTCTGGGTTTCGGACTTCTCTTTACCCTTGCCCTACGCGAATGGCTGGAATCAATAAACCATCTGTCTTAGAGTCTTCGACGCACCTAGCATTATTCCAACCAAAAAATCGTTTAACATTGCTATAGGATCTAAGTACCCAAGGTAAGTGGGTGAGATTTTTTGCCAGGGGGCAGAGAATCCAAAATGGACAAGGGAATGCGCAGGTTTTGGGATGTGCCACCCCGCCGTTCCCACACTACAGGCATTTCCTTATCGGGCATGTTTTGCCTCTAAGTGGTCTGGCCACCAAAATCCCCCTACTTAGATCCCCAAAACCACCTGTTCCCGAGTAAGTATCACTTTGAAAAGTATATGGGTGGGTTCCCCATATCAAAATACCCCTCTCACTAAGATTTCTGACTGCAGGTCACGGAAACCGTAATTCCGGATATGGACTCCCCTTGTGCACGTGATGTAGTCTCTGGGGTCCTGCTTGAGTACTATTTTGGTGTATTTCACCTTAGGTCCCGATTCATCTGTTTAGTTTTAGTTTAGCTACTCTACAACATACATGTGGTGTTTCTTTCCGGAAAGATGTATTTTATATCACCCTCGGACAGATATGTTGAAGCATGAGAGGAGAGCGGAATTTGCCGTGTCACGACAACAGGTGTAAACAACACGCTCATCAAGCCTGTCTCTGCGCTCACAGCCGGAGTGTGGACCTCTGGGTATGGCTGGAGCCCGAGGGAGCTCTCTTCCTCCGTCGAGCCCACCGTCAAACGAGTCCCCACCTCACAGTCCCTCGCCAACTGGCTCCGGAATCTCGTGGGAGACTGGGTGCGCGGCAGCAGGTAATCCGCGCACATTTCTTGGAGCTATCTCTGGCTAACGGGCACCCATAGACTACGGTTACTATTCTGGGCGTGACTTTGCATCTGCCCGAACACCATGCAATGAGCATGGCAGCAATCTTGTACGACCAGACTTTGCATTGGTCGAACAACTAGACTTTGCCTCGGTCGGACGACTAGACTTTGCGTCAGTCGGCTCTTCTCAGTTGCAAACTCCGGGAATGGGACTCCTGAGTGCTCTCATGATCTCGCATCTGTCTGTGGTTACACCGAATAGTGTACTTGAGACTCCCAGCCTAAGTTACCCTGTATCTGCTGTCCGGCCAGGATACAGAGACGCTTCTTGTGAACTTTGCGGAACCTCTGTATTGCTTACTATGAGTAGCGAACATCCTCTTGTCGTGCACAGGAACTCTAAAGCATGCCGGAAAAAACAGGCCCACATGAATGCGGAACGGGAGCGCTTGGCAACTAAGGCTGCATTAAAACTCACTCATCTGCCTGGGAATCGGGCGCACTCTGCCGAACCAATGTCTGCACCCCGGCCGGTGTTTCGTAATCACTCTGCACCAGATATTGAGATGCGACGTTCGCGGTCCCGCAGCCCTGGTTGTCAAACACGGGCCCGTTCACGCTCACTGTCTCCAGTCCCTCCACGTCGCTCCTCATCAGTTCCAGCTGAACCATTCCATGCTCGAATGGAAGATGACGAGGATCTCATCTTTCCACATCCCCCGGCTCCTGTTCCTTCTCTACAATTCGATGAGGAAATCGTCTTTTTTCCGCAACCACACTGCGCAGGCGTAATGCTGAACTGGTCGCCAGGACCTATATTTAACACATACCCATGGTCTGTTCATCTCAGTGATTGTACTGCAAAGCTCGGATATCGTCCGGATAGATTCACTGGAGAGGGAGATGATACGCGAATATGGTTGCGCTCTAAAATGTGTATGGGCTTGGCTGACTCGTCGAAAGCAGAATGCACTTCCTGCCGTGCAGTATTGGTTGGGAAAGCTGTTCAAGCACTAGAAACCAGAGCCGACAACGCCCCCGCTCACACCCCATATCAGTATCTGACGCAGACTCAGCTTATCCAAATGCTTCGAACTGTTATTGCAGAAAAAAACGCGCTGCAGCTCCAGGTATGTGAAAATCATGCCCGAATTCATGGAACAATCAAACAAACTTATTCAGGTCTTTAATTTGTCTAAGCGAGTTAAGCGTGCGTCGAAGAGAATGTCGGATCACAAAAGCCTGCTCTTTGCACGGGATGGACGAGATGGAGTGCGCACATAGATTTGATGTGCGACACATAGAGATCATTTGCGACACATCGCGCAAACGCGACACATTCCGGTTGTAGCTATGTGCCGCACTTCGACTGGAGTGCGACATATCGATCTAATTATAATTAAGCATCTCGCTCAAGTCATACGCACCTTAGCCCACACTGGAGTCACAATTTTTGATAAGTGTAAGATACAGGGAGTAATCATTCAAGTAGCAATATAATTTCAGTGAATGATACATTATAAGCACCAGGCTAGTAGCTATATGGCCCTCATGTCCTCGGGGCGGCTTCCGCTGTGGCGGCAGCACCTGACCACACTGAACGAGTAAGGTGTGGTCGGTCATGAGAGCTCTCTGCGGGCCGCTACCCGCTCGCGCTGCCCTCCGATGCGACAACTCAGTGCCCGCCCTGTTCCGCGGCGTGCGAGTACGGGGAACGCGGCACACCATGACGCACCACGCGGCGCTGGCAGCCCCCTCGCGCCTCACAGCATGGTAGCAAGCCGCGTGCACGCACCACACAACGTGGTGCAGCACAGACACACACAACTCCCGCCGTTCCTCACTAGCGCGAACACTTGTTCAAGGACAAAGTGGTGCGGGCGGAAGTGAGGGAAGGGGGGACAGAAGAGCAGGCACATACTGGTGCGCCTCTGCACGTACGTCGGGGACTTGGGATGCGCCTGAGCACACCGCATCCACCCGTCCCGATACGCAGGCAGCTCCTCGTTCGCGCAGCACGTGCGTGGTTGGAGGAAGCTGAAAAAACGGAGCTAGCAGGCAAAGCGGGGGGGTTGGTGGGTACCTGCCGCTGTGTCTTCCCCTCACGCTGCCGCATTGCTATGAAGGCGCCCGTCAGCCGCGCAGCCGACACACCTTCTCCGCACGCTAGCAGCAAACCCGTGGAGCATTCGAGGGGGAGCATCCTCATGGCGCGGCGCGCGCATGGGGATCACCTGTGAGGTCGGTAGCTGCGAGGGGGCTGGTCCGGGGTGGTGGTGGTAAGAGGAAGAGGGACGTTTGTTGCACCCGTTGGCACGTGCTACGGTGATCCGAGCTTACGTCAAGTGCGGCACATAGCCAAAATGGGAATGTGTCGCGTTTGCGCAATGTGCCGCAAATCATCTCTATGTGCCGCACATCAAATCCATGTGTGCACTCCATCTTGTATATCCTCCTCTTTGCACTGGCAAACCACGACATTCCCCGTCTTCACCACCTTATCCGTATTGCCGTAAAGCAGGGCGCCGGAGTCGAAGAGATCATTTGGCGGATTGAGGAAGCAGCACAGCGGTTATATAGTGTCAAGAGCTTCACCCCTGATGAGAGACAATTTATGCGAGCTTTGAAACGGTTGGCGGGCCGTAAGGCTGTCTTCGCAATGTCCAAATTCCTTGGGCTCCCATCCATGTCCACCATTGCAGAGTCAGATCCTCCTAAACTACTTCCTAGTGTTAGCGCTCCAAAAGCTTCGGAAATTGCAAAAAATATCTCGACCTTCTTTAGTCCACCCTCGAATCGCACACGACACCAACATCGAAGGTCTGGGCATTGCATCATGATTGGCGGTGTTCATCTGTGTCACCGCGCTAGATGGCACCGGCCGACAAACCAGATAACTGGACTATGCCGAGAGCACTCTGGCCACCTCAATCTGGGGATGAATAATATGGATTCTGTGCTTGAAGTACTGGATGCTGTTCACGGAGACTCGCCAACTTGCCACTACGGTCGAGAAGCCACTGTTGTAGCTGTCAGCGCTTTTCGCAGTGATAATTACCACGGATTGCCTATTGTCCAATCTCAAACCTGCAAAAGCGAAAAGGGTCCTGGCTTTGCACGGCTCGTGGATATGGTTATCGAGCAGTGGAAAGTACACGGAGAGCTTGTGGGTTTTGAGCACTGACGGCGACTCTGTGTTCCGTGAAGGGACTTTCAGAGTCTTGATGTGTGAAGTGGTCGATGCATCGAACCCACTTTACAGTAGGCTATCAGGGTTACAGGGGTTAAATTTGCAATGCGGAAAGGGTAATGTGGTTACAGGGCCGGATCCAAAGCACATCACGAAGCGTAAGTGGACTCATGACAATAATTTCGTATCAATTCTGACAACTAAACCAGGTGTAGCAACCTTGAAGCGCAGCAATGAAGGAGTGGTCATCGATAAGGTTATTCTGAATCGTACTATTATTACACAGTGGCTTGAACATCTTCCTGGTGAAACTCAAGAATCGGTGGCCATCCTTGTTGATCCTACAGATCATCAGAACGTGCCTCGGGCATACAAACTGATTAAAGCTTGTATTTCGCTTGGTTCAGATGGGATCCCGATCACTTCTGACATGTCCCCTACCGACCGCAGTATACGCCGTGCATTTTCGTTGGCAGGCGAAATGTGGAGCTCATTTTTAGACGCCTTCATCGACCCGTCATTTTCTCTCTCCCACCAGCTCATCAGTCTATCGAAATTTGCTCATCTCGCATTTGTCTTCTATCGAATGCATGGCTCATCATTCCTTTCCAATCAACTCTATGGCGACTTGCAGGCTCTTCTGAAGTGTACATATTTTTGTGTCGCTCAGCAACAGAATTTGGACGAGGAGCAAGTCTTTTATCTATACCAGATTGGCAGCGATCGGTTGGAGGAGATGTTTGCGGAGGTTCGGACAGAATCTCATGATTCAAACTTTGACTCTCTTCAGCTGTCGGAACGTCTGTCGAATGCTGCAGATTCTGTCCGAATATGGAACGAGCACCCTGATTGGCATCAGGGGCATGTTCGGCGATCTTGGTCTGGCAAAGAGGCTGACCACGTAAATCCCACATATTTCACGGGCGACATGGTCGTTAAATCCGTCGTTCTTTCGGCAGTCTGGAACGCTGGCTGCTTGGCGACATCTCATTTTCTCAATAATAATGGGATAGAATTCGATTTTGATTCTGTACTCTCATTACCAGGTGTTGATTTCTCACGGCCAAATGGCGGCAATATCTACCCCGGAATCTCACGTGAAAAAGACAGATCCATCATCGAAGTCACATCAACGGTTCCTATTACTTCTCAGCCTGTTGTATCCCCCGATTCCCATTCCCAATTGAATCCCTTGCCCGAATCCAACTCCGAGTCCGAAACACTTGACCAGGGCGACAATATTGAACCCTATCTTCCTGAGAGCGATACACCGACTGTGTTCCTCGGCGACTTCCTCCCGGAACAAGACAACGAGTTTGATATCCCTGAATCGAACCGAGACAGCAATAATGACTGGCTTGATTATCCGCTAGAGGATGGGTCTACTAAACGACTTCATAAAGCATCAATTCTCAGCATATTATTTAATTCCGAGTATAAAAACCTGGCAACTACACGTCTTCTCCGAGTCCGTTGCTACAGTGCAGATGGACATAAACCAATGTTGAATCGCATCGAAATATCTGGGGAACACTCTTTCAATGTCGGCGACCTTGGTGTAGCACTAATTCGATCTCAGAACACTGTTGCTGCTGCTGTGGTCAGAGTGATTGTGCTGGAGAAGAATAAAGTCCGTGTCGGTCAAGTAGACATAGAGGATGTTGGATGCACAGAATCTCAGGTTTCCGTTACGGCCCAGCCTCTACTTCTTCGTGATATCTCCGTTGTCGGCACCAGGGGCGTCGAATCAGCCAGAAAATGGATATGGACTGGGGATTATGCGAAATTTGACCCAATAAAGGGACCCGCATCTACAGTTGAATCTGGTACCCGTAAAGCTCTCACCGTCAAGATACCAGGTTCTTTGTTACATCCTCTTGATGCAAGGAATATACCCACACATGGGCTATTGAAAACGACGATCTGAAGTCCGTTGTCTCTGCTATGTACGAGGGCCTGAACCCACTGAATTGCTGAAGCTTCTTCCAAAGCATGGTAGAAGCGATGGGTTTCCGTATACTGATTCTGATGGTGCAGTTCTTAGTTTAGCCTGTGCTCCTCATTTCCACTGATTTCATAAAAGACTCAGCAGCATTTGTACTTGAAAATGCAACACAAACCCTTGTTGAAAAACAGCACAAGGACGCACACAAAATAGCTTGTTACCAATGTCAACTACCAATCAAGCCTGACGAATCGAGATCTCACGTTGGAGTGCACATCGTTGGAGTGCACATCCTTCGAGCGATGCGCGATCGTCCAGAACCAAAGTTGGTTGAAAAGGTTCGTGAATTCTCTTTAAGAGATGCGGCATTGTTTAACTGTCTGCACACAGGTCATGCTACCGGATCCTTGCGGTTTTTGTGGCCGTGCAGACTGCAAGGTTGATGTCACAATATCTGGGAAAACCATGAAAGCAACGTCAACCTGCACGCGACAACACCAATTCTCATACGGACAAGCAAAAAGGTTTTCTGCTGCAACACCGTCAACAAATGTTCCTATACCTTGTGTGTTGTGCGACATTGTGCCGCCCCGAAAGACTCCCCCAGCATTTTGGAAATATTCCATATATTCTCATATTCAGGCTAAACATCCTCGCTACTGGGACAACTTGGAGGGGGCACCGTGCAATCTCCAAAAAGATTTTGCGGACAGCATTTCAATCTCCAGTGAGGAACTGATTGCTCTTGGTATTCTCATGGGCAGCTCCACTGCTCCATCTGCGAAATCATTAGCAGGTCAACCATCTCGCTCCTGTGGAACTAAACGTGTGCTTGATGATATTACGACCGCCGAAGGAGGACCTTCTAAGCGGCAAAAGCAGCTATTCATTCTCACTATAACTGATTTCTGACTACATTAACTTGGCCCCACCCATATTCCAGTATACCACTCACTAACTGTTATAATTTCATGCTAGATATCCCCAGTACTCAGTTCCTAAGTAAAATACACCATCAAACTTCACGCCGTACTATACTTCAATATTCAGTACTATATTATTTACCAATAAACCAGTGACCCGGAGCTCTAGATTTTTTGGGACAAAATGAAGCTAAAATGATAAAGGACATTTATACCCTTCGCCCGGCGCTTAATGGAAGCCCCCATGTTCTACTAGTGCACGAACACCTGGCGCATTAGGCAGACATGTGTATCCGCATTTGGAAGGCGGATCACGGACCGGGTGGTGGTGGTGGTCTCTGCATCAGGAAACACCTCCTTTGCTAATAAGGCCAGATTACCCTAAAATCGCGCTAATCTAGCCAAATTACCTTGGTTAGATCTGTTAGCTTTCTAGTGACGTTGGAGATAAATTAGGGGAAAGTTAGACCTTAATTAGTCAGGTTCACGAGGAATACCGGCGGTTCGCTAGGTTGCTTATAATCGGGCGGGAATGTAATTTCGGAGCGAATAAATCATATTCAGAGACTAACGACGACAATCACACATTGTACAGTAACTGAGTAACTCTACATGAGGAGGTCCATAGTTCGGCCTGAAAAGACAAGCCGTGCAGCACAAGCATCGGGGAGATATGCTGCAAGAAAATTTAAGTACTGAACAGACCGCGGCGTGCGGGCGTGCTCGACAGCACCGCACGCGCCACGCTCGCAACACGGGCGTACTCGAGTTGCGGACAGATGTGTGCGCGCACACTGCCGCTGCGCGATTTCGATGCCAGACACTGCGGGCTCGCGTTCTCATCTCCGGCACAGCGCGCTGCAGATGCCGGCTGCCCTCTGTCGCGGCTCATCCGAGCTTTCCCCCAAAGCGGAGTACAGTACTCGCGATGCGCAGCGCTGCGACTGGGGATGGAGTGCACGGACGCTGGCTGCGCGTCTCGCGTGGCGTGCGAATGGAGGTAGAAGGCGGGAAGTGGAGGGGGGAATGCAAAGCGAGAAAGTGAAAGAGAAAAAGAAGGAAGAGGAGAAGGAGAGGAAAGAGAACGAGATGGTGATGGGGGGGCGTACCTGCAAGTCTCTTGTACTTTGTGCCCGTGGATCCGTGTCCAGGCAACGGTATTGAGTTGGGTCGATGTGCGCAGGAGCGGAGTCGGAATCGGAGTTAAGCGACAACGTCACCGCGCTGGGAAGGAAAAGAGGGAGTTGACGAGGGGAAAGAGAGAAAGGACGGGGTGTGCACCACACACTCACACTCGCGCATGGTGTCCTGTGTGTCCCTCTGCAACCTGGGTAGTGAGCAACTAGGTGCTGGCGAGATTCAGTATGCTGGAAAATGGATTACCGGGCAGACGGAGAAGGAGAGGAGGGGATACACATCTCGGTCACGTCCCTCTGGTGGCGATTCCAATGGCGATGTTGGGGTGTTCTGTCCAAAAAAAAAGAGGGCGCAATATGGGTGACGCAGGAGTCGCAGTTGCAAGCACGCGCGTGCACTTTGGCGACGTGGACTTGGATGCGGCGCGGCGAGGCGTGGAGACATTTGAGAGGGCATTCTGCTATGATTCGATGTGACTCACATGCAGGAGCCGTGGGGGATGCGACGCACCAGCGCGGACTGTCGCGTGCGAGTCTGGCGAGAGAACACCTGGGCGGCTGATGCCGTGGTGCAGACGCGGGCGACGAGGCGTGCAGAGCGTACGCGTGAGAGCTCGTAAGTGAGGATCAGGAAAGAAGCCAGCACAAGAAGACACACCTTATCCAAAGCCAAGCAACGATGGCTCCTCCTCGACCACCTCGGAGATGTTTGCCGGCGCGAACGTAGGACTAAGTTCCTAGGGGACCGGGATCATCAGTCAAAGTGAGTGGAAGAGATACATGAGAACATACCTGTACCTACAGGGCTGGCCCACAGCAGGCTGCAATGTCGTTCAGCGAAACATCGTGCAAGAGGGAAAGCTCGCACCGTAGGCAGCTAACGGAGCCAGAGGTCATGGACAATGGTTACTTCATCGAGGTTGCGGATGCCGAGGACTGGAGACGAGCAGGGCCCAGTGAATGGAAGAGAGTGGGAGGGACGAAGGTGGGGGGAAAAGAGAAGAGTTGTTGACGAGTGTTGTGTGCGCCTTTCCAAATCCAGACACCAACCACTTTTTTGATGGCACGTGTGCGTTACACAGCGGTCCGTGCGTGGGTTGAGCACATTAGGGCCGGTGTCTCGGCAACGGACTTGTAATAATTGAGCAGATGCTAAATTTCGTTCCCCGCCTTGCGCAAAGCCATTTCGCAAATGCTGTACCCACCTATCAGGAGGTATGATTTCCCTCTCTTCCTGGCTTAGAAACAAAATTCACAACCAGGTAACTTTGGAAAACTGATCAGGCTGGCTAATTTAGTGATTTTGCCCCAGATTACCCTAATCTAAAATGGGGAACCAAATTAGTCCTAAATTAGTGAAGGAGGTTTTTTCCTGATGACTGGTTCCGGGGTCCTGATGGGAGGTTTTGGGTAGTTGATTCCAGAAGTTTTTTTTTAGTCACCCCTTGACTGCAAGCCTAAATATTTGCTCCCCTACAGAGAAATCTCGAAGTCTATCTGGTGTTCTTCGAAGTGTACAGAAAACTCTCACCGAGTCCAAGATTCTTGAGGTAGTTGTGAGAATCAATCTTGTCCTCCACCGTTGTCCGCATACTCCGGGTCCAGTATCTTCACGAAATCAATACCCCTTGCCTTCAAACCTTCTCTATGAGGTACCCGTGGTTAATGTGCCCATTCTGAGATCTGTAACACTATTTTTGCTTTGCTAGTGGCTGAGATATCATGAATTTTCACTCGTGCAAGGGGGAAACTCGGCACTTTCCAGAGCGACATGGCACTTTCCCCGCTTCCAACCCTAACTTCTCCTGTCATCAGCACATCGTCATCCGTGCTAACTCCGAGCAAATTCGACCCGCCCAATATTCTCTGATCTCTAACCACCCTCTAACCCTAGGTTCTGCCTCCTCACCACTCTGCAGGTAACCCTGCTAACTTACATCTAACCTCCCTTGTCTCCTTCCCTGCTGCTCTAACCTCGTCTAACCATGCCTCCCCGCTAGGGTTCCGTAAGTTTGGGAATCCAAACTTACATGTGTAAGTTTGGGCTGTAAGTTACATGTAAGTTACATGTAAGTTACAAGGACCCTCAGAGAGTCGGTGTATAAAATGTAAGTTCGGGAAAAAAACCCGAAACAATGGTACGGGAGATTGGCTCCGTGGGATTGACACCATCAACACTGCAAGAAGCTGTCAATTGAATCTCAGGCTGTCAAAGCAAATTTTTGCCGCTCCGACTGTGCTGGTGGTATTGCAAGATGCTCCATGACGCCCAGCTTGTCGACAAGTTTCCCCTCTTCCTCCGGGTCCTGAAAAATCGGATCTCTCTCCTTCCCAAAACTCTCCCGACCGCGCCACCGGATAGCCCACTCCGTTTTCTCGCGACACTCGAGATTGACGCCGAGGAAGGGGCCTGGTTCTCCGCCAATCGTGGCTGGGAACGTGCTTTCCAATGTGCCGAAGCCGATGAGGTTCAACGGCTTGTATGCGGCCCGCACGGACTTGATCTTGTCTGCCAATTCTTGGAATTCTATGCAGAGGCAGACGGGATCAAAGGGACAACTTACGTTGGCGCGCTGGTACGTAGAATCCATGACCTCAACAAGCTGATGGATAGGCACGGAATGTACGTCTTCGCGTGGACATTTCCGTTGTTCATTGCTGATTTATGTTAGGCCGATTGCTTCTTTGGACACATCATCTGCTCCTGCTGACAGTTCAGCCACAAAGGTACGACGCGCGGCTGTCAAGAGTACCAAGAATGACGAGGGATTGATTGTCCAGACAAATCTCAAGCGCAAAACTCCGTCGGCAGACTCGGACATCGAGGAGATCACACCGGTGAGCTTCGTTTGTACACGCATTCATTCACACAGAGTCTTATCCAGTACAGACACCCGCTGCTTCTACCCGTACGTCCGGGCGCCGCAAAGACCCGCTCCTCGACAAGCTTGTTGATCGATGGATCGAGAAAGCGTTCGGCACTGGCAAAGACAGGCCGTTCCATCGCTGTGTCGCGTGCAGACAGCAGTTTTCCCGGCGCCCCAAACAAGGATCGTGTCTATGCCCACGCGGCCAACAACTGTCCGGACATGAAAAAGGACTACCTCGATTGGGCGCTGGAGGCGGGGAAAGAGCTGGGGACTAAGTCCCTGAGTGTGAAGGTCAAGGCCGATAGGGAGGAGAATGAGAAGACGGGTGGGACTGGAGACCCAAAGCAGCCTCGGTTGCAGGTTGAGCCGTTGAGAAAGGAGGGAAAGAAGCAGTTAAAGAAGGACTGGGACGCCTATAACCAAGGTATGGCGCTACTGCAGATCCAGCTGGTCACCGTCTGCGGTGTTACGCCGAATGTCTTTGACCAGGAGGTCTGGAAGCAGATGGCGACGCGCGCAAATCCGAATTGGACGCCACTGACCGCAGACCAGCTCCAGATTGAGATCAAGCGCGAGGCGGAAGAGTGTAGGAGAAAGACAGTGGCGGCGTTGGGCTCTGAGGAGTCCCCGCCGCTGCTAACCCGCTCTAACCGGTCCGGAGCCGCTTTCTAACCAGCTTCACCGGTCGCTTCACAACATCAGCCTTTTGACATTTTGATTGCGCCTTGTTCCGGCTTGTGGGCTTGGCAATGCTAAGCGACAGGCTGGCAAGCTCGAACAAGGCCGCAAGTAAAAAAATAACCCCCCTCTGAGGTGAGGGATTGACCTGCAATACAACAACTAAGCTCTACAATTGTTAGCACATGCCCCAGCACACGCAGCACGCAAAAGCCCTCGTAGCATTCGGAAAACTTGCCATTTTTGGACGAGATCTCCGAGCTTGTGACATTCAGACATAGGTTTGTCACTTTGTGAGCTTGCCGGCTTTTCGGGCCTTTTTCGGGCTTGTTTGGCCAATGTACAAGGTCACAAGTCAAATGTCAAAAGTCTGATGAACACTCCGGACCCACCCGAAATGTGCACCCGCTTAGCCCCGTCCACGTCCCTCCCGCCCATCCCCCGCGCCTCCCCGCCGCTGATAACCCGGTCTAACTGGTCCGGAGCCGCTGTCTAACTGGTTTGAGCACTCGCTTCACCACACTCCGACCCCGCCTGAAACGCGTGCCCGCTTCGTGACGTCACCCTAGCGCCGTCCACGTCCTCCCGCCCTAACCCTAGCCCACCGAAGTTGTACCAGCCTGCCTATGGCAATGTGCTCGCCACATCGTAGGCAGGCTGGTAACGAGCCTAGCTCAAGGCAAGATCTTGTTCAAAAGTTCTCCTATCACCGTGCTGATTGTGTTGGTGTCATTACTGTCTTCCGCCGTAATACATACCCCGATCGCAATGATCAAGGGCAATAGGCCCGAGTCGAGGGCCAGAGCGATTTTGGAAGGGATTTCAATGAGATGCCGAGATGCCGGAAGCATAGCCCAGCGACCCCAACGGCGGAAGTGATGCCATGAAGGGCGGATATTGCGGTTATTAAGATGGGGATAAAACCAATAGAATGAAGCGCTGTGTCCAGGGGTATTGCACCGGTGCACTTAGGCTGCAAAAATCCGAGGCAGGACCAGAGAAAATTCCCTGTTATGGTGAGAGTTGGGTTGGAGGGGGCACGGAAAAATGCTGGATCACTGTCGAAGCTAAGTGCTCAATATTGCCGCCAACACCATCCACGACCTCTTCAAAGTTGGCGGCGCTGTCTGGACGATCAGCGAGGATGCGAACGATGTCAAATACCTCGTCGAATGAATCGGGTCGTGAGAAATATTCATCGTCATAAATCATCGGACTTGCTCTCAGTGTAAAACTGTATCGGTATAAATGCCACAGGCCATATGCAAAAAAATCTGAGCCACCCCAAAGCTGCTCAAGACTGTGGTACGGGCCAAACTGTTTCGTTTCAGGTCATGCTTTTCAAATGGCAGCCGGTGTATTGTATTGTTTGGATCGAGGTCAAGCTTTTCAAATGGCAGCCTGGTGTATTGCATTGTTTAGAGCTATCGTCATGTCCCTGAACATCATTAAGTAGGAATCAGTTGTTTTTGAGTCGCAGGGCGCTCCACGGGCGTAAACAGATGAAAAAGCAGTTTTTTTTTCTTATTGGGGATATTTTTTTCACGATTAATTTACGGGATTTCAATCTCCGCTCGCACATGAGGCAAAGAAGCAAGGCCCGTGATGTGTTTACTCTTGTCTTCACACTTCATCGCAAAACCGTAGGCCAGCTCCCTGCTCTATCGCAGCAGGACTCACTGATTAGGTTTAGAAGGTAACACATGCAAGAGCCCAAGAGCCGCACAGAATGCGAATTCGGAATGTGTCCGCTGCAGGACTACAGCTCGGACGAAGAGATCGATTTGGCGAGAAAATCTCTGATGAGGTGCTCAATGTGCAAAAACCGGTTCTGTTGTGTATGTCTTCTCTCCTTGAATATTCATGGATGTAATCTCACAGTCGATCTGCACCCCAGAGCGCAAAATGTCAGAAAAGCGATTGGAAAGAACACAAATGGAACTGCTCCGTTCTGCCAGTGGGCGGGCTTCCTGCGGCGACCGTCGTCGAGATCAACAATGAGTTCAAAACAGAGGTCAAGCGTGTGGTTGCGATCCTGAAAGAGGTGGCGGCCGCATTGAAGGACGAGAAGAAGAAGTTGTCTGCGCCGATGCTTGCTCCGCTACTTCGTATGTCGTTCCCTCTATTGCACGGGTGTCGTATCTCTGAATCTTGCACTTAGAAATCCCTTCCAAGCTTCCAGATGGCCTCCGCTACAAGCGCGCAATACAGGACAGCGACAAGTGTAAATATTGTCTCCCAATTGTCATGGCCTGCAGGCTACTTCTCATCGACTACATCTCTGCACTCGATGAAGAACACCGCCAGAAGTACGAACACTTCTTCGCATCGATGCTGCTCCCCACGAACTTCTGTGAGATGTACGGCCCCAAGATCGCAGGACGGCCGGCGGACCTGAGCCCGGGTGAGTACGCGATGCTCTCGCAGGTGATGCCGATGTGGGTTATGCCTGAGATGGAAAGGGCCAAGGCTGGGAAGCAGGAAGAAGTGGGGAAAGAAGCGGCGGAAGAGAATGCGGGAGAGCAGAACGAGGGAATGCAATGGGTTTGGCTCGCGGTCATGTTGAAGCGGGTGTATAATGCCAAGTCAGGGTGATAGTCATGCGTGTCTTAAAGCGCGAGCTGTCTACTCCCAATTCACCAGATACGAACATCATTAAGAACCTTTTAGATCATCTCGAGCGCATGGTACGCATATTCAACACGCTGAATGAGGACAGGTGTATGTACATGTCGTCTCGACCAGGACACCCATCTTTAATTTAGATTATTACGTCTCCGATCGCCAACGTGGTGAAACGCTGGGTCATGCGCAACAGTGTTATAATCGTGGTCTACATATGCCTCAGTGTTCGTCTGAATTGTTTCGCCTACCCAGATCGTCAGGTCAGTCCATGTGTGCCTCACCTCACCTTCCATCAGGAAAATGTTTTTGAGCTGGCACGTCTGGCGCCAGCTCTGCCAACAGCGCCAGCTCGCCAGAATCGCATCTGGCGACATAAAAAGATAGACGGTGCCAGCATCGATTCTGTCGCCCGAAGTGCGCCAGAACGTACAATTCTGGCACACTTTGGTATTTGTACTCCCTTAATTCCTCTCCAAAATAGGGCTAGAAACAATATATATTGATACTACATACAGATTACAGAGGATCACGACAATACAAATGAGAGGGATGTGAATGCGACATCCCGCAAGGCTGAGAAACCTGGCTGAGGGCAGGGTAGATGATGCGCGGGCCATGAGCATAACACATGGGGTACCGTGCCCTGGACGTAATACATACACTGCTGCTTGAATACGGTCAACATTTGAAAGACCCTGATAAAAATAGGGAACTCACCGAAGAATCACGGGTTCTCAATGACTCCTTCAAGCGTAGTCCAAATTAACTGGAAGAAAGAGAATCAGTGTGCGAGTCACAGCTCAGACAAGCACATATCTTAGTAAATATCTAACCCAGTGTCTGGATGAAGGCAAAGAGAGATCAGCAACAGACATCTATGAATGCCACATGCGGCAACTTCTGCGAAACAATGCAGGTAGAGGGGGATGGGTGGGTGCATTAGGCAAGGATGAGAAGACCCAGTAGCAGAGGTGTAGAGTCTTGTCTGGCTTGCATGGCATCTGGAAGGTAGACCAAAGGGCACAGAGAGCATAGAGCATCGAGACAGAGCCAGAGCCAGAACTTGAGAAAAAGGCAGCGTGCCGGTCAGGTTCTGGCAGTCAAGGTAGCTTGAAGCCATTTGTGGCAGTCTTTGGGATCGGAAGGGATGACGAAAGGCACCAGAAGAGACGACAAAGGCCGTAGGAGGAGACAAGATGGGGGGAAAAGACAAGAGACATGGCAACCATTGCCCATCAAATCACACAATATCAACAACATGCGAGGCAGAGTTTGAATGACTTGTAAACTTTGGAGACTTGGTAAGTCTTTACAACATCGACTATGCTCACCCTGGCCTATGGCCACTTCTGAGCCTTGCCCGATACAACTCGAGGCCAAAATGAATGTTTGAATGTGGTGAGAAAATTTTCAAAATATATCAATTCTGGTTGAATTCTGGCGGAGATTCTGGCATGGCTGGCATGCTGGCACCGGTGAAGCCAGATGCGCTAGCAGCGCCAGACTACACCAGCTGTCACCAGCTGAAAAACATTTTCCTGATGTCCACTTCTCCTATGCAACTATTATGCCCCAAACTGGCGCCAGAGTTTGTGAATTCGAGGGTGAAGACTGAAATCGCAGTTTCGCTATACAGCCAAAGTCCTTGGAAGAGCACTATCGAGGAAGCAATAATCTATGGCAACACGGACTGGAAAGCTCAAGTTTGATGCCCGGGCAGTACCCAGACCGTTACAAGCGACTGATAGGCGGTACTATGGATCCATTTGGAGTTTCGAGACCCCAGGAACCACGATGCCTCTTCGGATATACTCTCATCTACAGCATTTTGGGTCTCTCTAGCTAGCAGCTCTGCCACCCGCACAACCTAGGTGTAGGCAGCTATAATCATTGGCTGGACCTCTTCAAGCGGCTCAACTACTCAAGTTGACCAACACCGCACCCTTGACTGCGAATCTACCATGACGTGTGCACGACGACCTTGTCTGCGGGTTATGCGGGATGGGTTAGGTGTGTGGCATGAAACTCTAGGAGATTTCCTTAAGCAATCCGCATCTTGATGCAAATCCGGGCTTAATCTCTGTTCAGCTTAAGCAACACCGAGTGCTACTATTGTGCCATGAAGCAGGTGGTGAACCTTTCGAGAGATTGTCATGGTTTAAGCACACCTATGCAATGATCAGGAGATGTCATTGAACAGAGATTATGATCAACTTAATCCGAAGACTTAAGTGGCAGCTGCTTAAACACAAGGTTGATTACACAGGGTTCAGTTTAAACAAAGTTGAATGCAGAGGGTTTAAGTAGGATCATCCCAAATTTTCAAGACCTGACAAAAAGTGGCCCCACAGAGATTCGAACTCTCGCACAATATATAGTCAACAATGGCCTAGAGCGTAGGTCCCCTACGAATGATTAATGCCTATCTCCTAGGGGGCCCGGAATTCCAGCGGATTCTCGGCTGGGTCCTAGGGTATAAGGGGGTACTAATATTGTTGAGAAAATTATCCAGCCCGGACCATAGGCTGCAGCCCATCATGCTCAGGGGCAGGCATGAGCAGTATATTATTAGATGAAATGGATACAGATCAGCTTGGCATAATATTATCGAGCTACAACATTTCGAATGGGCTGAATGCCCCATAATATTACATCTCCTGCTGGGCTCGTTGCAGCACATAGGCATATTATGCACCCTACATGCCAAGACTGAGCTGATCGGTATACTGATTGACAATAATATTGTTCTGTGACCTTGGCTCGATTCAGCTGCTCGAGTGGAACAATATTCGGCAGCCTGCATACCTGGATTCAGCCAGCTGTTAGAGTAATATTCTGCAGCCTAAACACCACGGCTTAGCTGATCCATATTCTCAGAGACAATAATATTAATCTGCGAACTCCGCTCGATTCAGCTCCTCGAGTGGAACAATATTCTGTGGCCTGCACACCTAGATTCAGCCGATCTACAGAGGAATACTGTTCAGCATACATCCCATGGCTGAGCTAATCCATATTCCGAGGGACAATAATATGTTCTGCGACCTTACCTCGATTGAGCTGCTCGAGTGGAATAATATTCTGTGGCCAGCATACCTGAATTCAGCCGGTTGTTAGAGTAATATTCTGCAGCCTACATCCCACAGCTGAGCCGATCCATTTTCCAAGGGACAATAATATTGTGCTGCAACCTCACCTCGATTGAGCTGCTCGAGTGGAATAATATTCTGTGGCCTGCACACCTAGGTTCAGCCGATCTACAGAGGAATATTGTGCAGCGTACGTCCCATGGCTGAGCTGATCCATATTCCGAGGGACAATAATATTGTTCTGCGACCTCAGCTCAATTCAGCTGCTCGAGTAAAATATTATTCTGTGGCCTGCATACCTGGATTCAGCCGATCCACATAGTAATATTGTGCAGCCCTATCTTTATTATAAGTAGGATGGGGGGAGCCATCCTATTGACCATGACCATTCGCAGCCCAATTTTGGCTGTGGGGGTTTATCAACGTTGCGAATCTTTTCTTGGCATGCACTAAGTCAGTGGTCCATACGCTCAGGGCGTGGTCCACGTATTGATGGCAGATTGCGAGGTTTTTCCTAGTTGCAAGATTTTTGTAAGTGAAGAGGCACGGTCCGTTTAAAAACATACAATGAAGGGTTTATACATCCATTTGAGGTTTTGTAGGTTATTTCCTTAGTAGGATGACCATGTGACCTTACCCTGCTTACCACTTTTGGCAGAGCACTTCTCTTGGGTCAGAGACCGTCTCCAAAATAAAATCATCGCAATCGGAGAAGGTGACGACATGGGGAAAGAGCCCCCCCCCCCAGCCCCTCATACTACCTAGGCATTGACAGTATGGGTGAGTGCGTCAACAAACTGAAGGATGGAGTTGGTACGTGTTGACGTGTTTCCACGTGCCCGTGATTTTAATGACGGCCGCACAGTAGCGACGGCCGCTCAGCCCGACCATGCACAGACCCATGCATGATCATTTCACCCATCTCTTTTCCTCTCTCTCAAATGGCCAAGAACTCTTCCTGGCAAGTAGCCTTTTACCTGCTGTTCTTCCCGCAAAACTAAGCTCACCATCTGACCTTTTAGATAAAATGTGCAGTACTGTTACTGCAGATCAGCCGGAGTTTTAAATTGTCTGGGACAATTTCGACGTTCTTCTGCACCCAAAACGCGACCAGAAAATCACCGCGATGATTCAGAGCGACCAGAACCACGACGCTGACTCAGAACCCCCCGCTTTGCTCGCATAGGGCTTCCACCCGTCCGACTTTGCGACGGGTCGACGGGCCGTCACAACGGGACGGGACCCGTCCGTTCAGTACTTCAGTGTCAGGCTTAGCCCGCCAACACACACGTTATTCTGGAACGTGACGTTCGTGCCGCCGTTCACAGCGAGGCAGTCGTTTGTGAACGAAAATTATCATATAGACTCAGACGCCGAAGGAGATGGGAGGATGGACGCACCCTGGTTATGCACCGAACTGTTTTGTACGATGACGTTGTTGGCGTTCGAGATCCCGAAACCGTCGGTGTTGTGCCCTGCATTTATTGGTCTTGAACTTGGCTTTGTTTACGATTAGGCAAGTATAGATCACTCACCAGCCGGAAGACCATTCGACCTGCTATTCGGTAGATCGCCCAGAGCTATATACATGCGCGTCGCTGTTACTATCCCGAAAAAAAGCGGAGATGCGAGACGCGCAGTTATCAATTGTAATCCCACTAATCGTCACCGGCGAGCCCTTGACCGCAATCGAGCGCTCCGGCGCATTGAGGATGCGCACGTTGGAGAAGGACCCGGTGTTGTTGACGCGGATGAAGGGTGCGGGTTTGGTTACGCCGCCGTTGCCGCCGAGCTGTGGGGGTGAGGATGAAGGTGAATGAGGGGGAATAACGATGCACCTACGCCATCCTGGAAATGATTGGACGAGTAAGGGAAGAATGCAGTGAATGGAAACACACCCAGTAGAGGTCTCCCTGGCCGAACAGTGTGTGCCCGTTCCCATTGACTGCACAGGTTTAGGAATCGCAAGAGATGGAATAATGGCCCAAATTACAGCTGATGTTCGTGCCACTGACGAGCTGTGCCGAATGAGTGAGCACAATGAAAAAAAGACAAACTGGATTCGCGTACCATGAGTGGCCCAGCCCATTCCTTCACAATTCCGAAAACTGAGTATACGACCAGTGCACGTTATCACGCTCATACCGCAAAGCCGAAGGTAACATCTCCCGCCATAGTAATAGTCGCGCTAGTGGCTGCATTAATCGTGAATGTCTGCCCGCCTGGGACGGTGAAGCTGTTGATCTACATCCAAGTCCAAACACTCCTCCAGTCCAAAACGAATAGATGAGATTGTAGCGTGTACGCACAATGATATTCGTGCACATTTGCGCGGCAGCGACGTCCGCTAGAGAGGAGATCATGCCCGTGCAGCGTTTTGCCATCGGGGCTAGTGGGTCTGTGTCCAGCGCAAAGGTGCTGGCGAGGAGGGCGCAGATGATGCTGAGGGTCAGCATTTTTGCAATTCAAGTTGGAAGTCTGAGATTGAGATCAGCGAGGAGCCTGAGGATGGATGCCAAGGACGTTGAGGAAGGCTTATATCGAGAAGCTGAAGAGCACACAGAGCCCGCCGGCGCGCTTGGGAAGAACGGAGAATTAACTGGTGCATCTGACTTGTTTCAACATCAGTAAAACTACACATTTGGCTTTGGCGGCTTTCATCTTTGAAACGTGTCTTTGAGCATCTTGGGCTTTCGAAAATCATCTTTGGGCTTTGGATCAGATCTTTGAATGGTCTTGAGCTTGGAGGCGACATCTTTGGTCTTTCACCGGAGTCTTTTCATCATCTGAACGTCTTCTCATTTATAGATCCAAAATCTAGCATGAATGATTAAAATGTGAGTTCAAGATGTCTACACACTTTAAACCTCAAGTGTGTGAGATTTGCAACTGAATTGATTGCCAAAGTGAAGCCGCGAAACTTGAGCACAAAATTCTCGAAAAGGAATTATCAAATTGACCTCGGGACTATACAAGAATAATGGGAAGACCTGTATTTGTTCCACGCCCTTTTTCAGCAGTGCGTCCTCGATTGAGTTCGGTCTCCGAGCGAGTCTCGAATGTTACCAGTCATTCAAACTCCGCTCCATCATGATCCGGTACATCGGATGGCGTGATTTGGCGACGCCATCAAATGGTTGGTCACCGTCTCTTTCTCTCTCCCCCCATTTTCTCGCCTTCCCCCCATCTCTGCCTGCCTCTGACGTCCCTCAAGTTCTAATCTGGACTGCAATACCTCAAGATATCATGTTGTGCCTTGCATCTGCCGTGGTTCTCGTACTCCGTCTACTCTCAGCTGCCCCGCATCCCTGCCGTCGGTGCCCTGCCTCAGTCTCTCTGGTGCTGCGTGTCATGGCCACATTCTGTCCCTCTCCCCCTCCATCCACGCTGTGTTGCTTTAGCCACATGTGGCATTTTCCCTGTTGTGCATTGTCACGCACTTTCTGCCGCATGTGGCTCCTTTTACAGCAAACCAAGTTCCACCATTTATATGACCGACTTGTGGTAAGCCTCGAATATCACTCTAAATCTTATTAATTCTGGTTTTGTTCGCAGGTTTCCAGTGTCCTCTGTGGAAACAAACGGTGTTTGGGTCATTTGGCGTGAGGTATGTATGTTTTTCACCTTTCACTTTTACTAGCTTTTTTAATGCCGTGTACCAGAGCCGTCCGTTCGGCATCGCTGTCCCGGTTAACACTCTGTCCGTGTTCCGGCGCCACACCGAATCGGAGTATCTCAGTGCAGTGATCGGGATAGTAGATGATGGCGTGAAGTCTTTTCCTCGATGCTGGACATGCGGCAGGCGCGTGAAGTTCTTGTATTTATTTCCAGTACTGTATGTATGTATATATGCCCCCAATATATGTTTTTCGTCATTTTTATTGAGCTTTGAGCATAGCTTTGAATGTCTTTGAGAAAAGCTTACCAAAGCTGTAACGCATCTTTGAGGTCTTTCCAAAGCCAGAATGTCTTTCGTAAGACTTTTGACATAGCCTGGACAAAGACGCGCATCTTTGAGAAAAACACGTCTTTGGTGGCTTTGACGGCTTTACAAAGCCGCCAAAGACGCCAAAGCCAAACATGTAGTTTTACTGATGAACTCCGCAGCTCTCCGCTTACCCCGGCGGTCCGGAGAAGCCGCAGATGCATAGTCTGTTAGTTACCGCGCTGATTACCTGGGCAACTGCGTTATTATGTAAGCTTCCTCTTTGGGTAGTCACGTGTAGATGATCTGACGGCCGCCACCTTAATTGCTCGACGCGAAACGCGCCACTTTCATGCACGGCAGTGTATTTTCACGCGTCAAATACATATATTACATCTTGGCTTTCATTTTCCCTCCTTAAATCAATGCAGTTGATTCAATATTGTCATCTTCAACCTCGGTACTGTCATAGTATGCGAGCATAGGGCTTGCACCCGTCCGTCCGACGGGACGGCCGTCGCAAAAACGGCCGTCGCTGAGCACGGGACAGGCCCACCCGTCCGTCAAGATCATCTCCAAGGTAGCGCGATGGACGGGTCCTGTCCGTCGACGGGTGACGGCCGTTTTTGACGGGTACATTGAGAGTAAAGCAAGGTGTTATGGGATTTTGACACAAAAGACACAGAAATGTCCTGTTCAGAATTTGTCAGTTTCCTTTCAGTTATATTCCAGCTGGGGAAGCACAAAATTACTCCCAGAGTTGAAATTCATCCTGGCGGATGAATGGAAAGCCTGCCGTAATCGCCGCCTTCCCTATGCGCCACAGAACTCCGTCGTCCCTAGTTGCCCCAGATGGACACAGAAAATGTCCTGTTTAGAATTTACCATTTTCCTTTTAGTTATATTCTACCTACCGTCGTTGGTTGACCCTGTCTTTGGTTGACCCGTCAACCCGTCGACGGACGGGTAACGGGTGCCCCGTTGACGGGTCCACCCGTCCCGTACCCGGCCGTCACGGGATATCTCTCGTGGGTACTAGACTCCATATCGGAGTGCGGACGCTGAGCGCACACACGTACAGGGCTCCATCGCAAGCAATGTCATCGTGAACAACGTGCATATCACAGGGAATACAGTTATGAACAAGTCTGTTGTGCTGTCCTTCTCTTCCTTCCCCCTTCACCTCCACCGTCTTCATGCACATCTCTTGTCCTCGACGACTGACGGCTAACACCTCTGCAGCACCAATGGCCTGTGCATCAAGACCGACGCAACCGCCACAGCGTCCACCGTCAGCAACGTCGTCTACACGAACAACAAGCTTTCAGGGATCACCCAGTTTGGGGTGTTGATTGATCAGAGTTATCCGGATACGCTGGGTTTGTGTTTTTTTAGTTTTTATTTCCTGTCCTCTGCGTTCACTTGAGTTGGCTTATAGGCACGCCGGGGACTGGAGTCGTGATCACCGTACGATATCCGAAACTCGCTTTTGAACCTGACTGAACCCGGAATACGTTGCAGGGAGTAACCTTCAGCGGAACCAACACCATCTCAGTCACCTCCGGGGCAAAGCGCATGAGCGTGAACTGTGGTAGCACCAGTAGCTGTGTTGGGTGTGTTCTCCTTCCTCTTTTCCCTATGTTCTCCTTCCCTCTTCCACCCTTCTTTCCTCTTGATGGGTTTGGCTAAATTTTCCGCGCTGTGCAGGACATGGAACTTCTTAGGGCTGACGGTGACGGGCGGGTCTGCGGGTACGATTCGGGATGTGCCTGTCACTGGAGGGTCGTTCTAGGACTAGTGGATTCAGTTAAGTGCGCCGAAATTTGAAAACGGATATGATTTGACTCTTCAGCTTCAACGCCTCCAAAAGCAAAGCGGTTACAAAGAGAGGAAGAAAGCCTCGATGAGCAATGAGCCAAGTTCTGAAGAAGGCAGGTCAGGGATCGGCTTCTATCCACCACATCTATTATGATCTAAGCGCTCCAGCCAACTTGCCGTGTTGAGTGATCACATCGCACCTTTTATTGCAGACGATTCGACGCAAACAATTAGGCTGGACAACCCCGAGAACCCGGAAAATATCGGTCTGGATTGGGGAGCGATTGGGGAGCAGCTGACATGCAGGAGATCCTACTGGCTCGGGTGGGAATAATCGTGATGCATTCACATGAGTCAAGTTCTAAAGCCAAGTGATTCTGAACTCCGTCGACAACTGAATACACACTCCGCCTTTAAGTATTAATCCGCGAGCCTCATGGCCATCGTCTGGGAATCGGGAACAAAAAGCAGAAAAATCCCGCCCATATCCATGTCCGCCCTCGATTCCCCGCTATCGCTGTACTCCATCTCCGCTGTGTGGCTCACGACGTTCGTACCTGTCGGAACAAAAATTGAAAAAGCCGCATGCGACGGCTTTGTGCCCACAAAAGCCGTATGCGGCTGTGGTGCAAACTCCCTATTGTCCGATTGCACTTGGCCTGAGGCTGCCATGTTATTTATTTATTTGACTGGTAAAGCATGAGGGATGAGATT
This sequence comes from Mycena sp. CBHHK59/15, assembly GCA_029204085.1. Classification (NCBI taxonomy): domain Eukaryota; kingdom Fungi; phylum Basidiomycota; class Agaricomycetes; order Agaricales; family Mycenaceae; genus Mycena; species Mycena sp. CBHHK59/15. The sequence continues at coordinate 142,701 of JARGXW010000221.1, forward strand.
GGGGGCCACAATAGAAATTCCTGGAGTGTCCAGCTGTTGAGTGTTCTCAAGAACGTGCCCATTCACGACATGGGACACGGTCTATGGTACTTCTTTCCTTCACTACCTTCCCGTACCTCGCTCACCTGTCGCTGCCTCGCAGGATCGCACGCACGCGGCAAGCTCGTCACCAGCTCAGGACCGCCTTCAGCATATCCTAGAACATGGCATTATTATCTTCCACTGCCGCACTTTGTCCCTCGTCCTGCGCCCTATCGTAGACAGAAGCCTCCTGGCAAGGATGTGCATACCCGCACTCGGCACTCTGTAGCACTACGCTTACACCGCGCATAACATTGTTATCATGCTCGCGCATCAGCCTTCACGCTCGACCCCGCCCCCATCCTCAATTTACCCCCACATGCGGCGGCGTGATGACATCCCCGCCTCGAGCCGCGATTTATCCCATCTCATTCGCATTCGCATTCGCGCTCGCAGACCGGCAACGTAAGGGATCAACACAGTGCGGTTCGAAGAATCGTTGATACAGCCTCAGCTGTCAACATTCTGACCACACAATGACAGAGGGACATGTTTGCCTGTATATTTTGAAGGTATTTTCGAGGACAGAATCTTTACTTTGTCCATTGTTTGCAGAATGCGAATTTCCTTTTCAGATTCACGTCAATTTCACAGCCAAATCTGGTAACTTGTAACACTCATCCTGGGCAAAATTTAAAATTCTGTTCCGGAAAATACCTGGATATTCATCTTAAATGTCATCTTCTATTTACCTCGAATTTTTAGAACACCTGTGGAAGGCTGCAGCGATGGCGGAGTATGAAATAAACAGGGACAAAGAGACATTTGATGCCAGCCAGTTGCCGGTCCCCACTCTTTATTCAATTGGGAATTCCTTGGTGGATCTACTGCTCCCCTGCCCAATAGTCCCTTTATCTTTTATCAGACACCATGTGTTAGCAGATCTCGCACTAACACAGCATCGATTCAAAAGCCTGTCTGTCATGCAGGACCGCCTCATTAATATTTGGAGAAATGCAATGTGGATCTGCACATACATTGTGAGTAACACTTCCCTGAATTCCCTGGGTTTGCCCACCACAATCTTCTGTTCAAGTATCGTGTTGCGCTGAGAGTGCCCAGGCCTGAACACTTGGTTCAATCGAATTGTCTCGTGAAGCCTTGCGATATAGCGAAGAAGACCTTGCTTGCGACTGTCTGACGACTGCAGGGTTGAGGCTAAATACTGAAAGACGGTAAGTTCAACTTTGAGTAGCATTCCAAGAGTCGCCATGGAGTCATCTATTTTTCTCATCAGGTTCAGTTCCTTTCAGGCAGATTCAGGTGCACCTCGTCTTTCGTTGTATTCCAGTCTGGGAAGTATGCAAGTTCGAGCAGACTCTGGCCATTGGAGTCTCCCAGACTGGTGATAACACCACCTAAATGGACCAGAATGCGAGATGGAAGTGTGTAATCACGCAATTCGCAACAAAGACCAGTGCCAAATTTCATGCTACTGGTGCAAACTGAACGTAAAAATGATGGCGAGCTCCAGATCAGGGCAGAGCAGCGTGATTGCAGTATGGCAGAAATTTTCAGATACGATGTATGGGTACAGATCGTGTGCGGGTTGGACGGGGCGAGTTCTATACACAGCCCGTTTAGACATGAAAAGTCAATGCACACAAACCAACGCTCTCCGTTAGAGCACATCTGTTTGTGGATAAAAAATACAGATGGCGAAAAACGGTCTGCTATAGAGGAAATCGGCCTCACCTTGAATCAGAGGCGGCACTTGGCAGCAGTAAAAATGAATGCTTTGTTGGCATTCTGGAAATCCCATAAGACCCTGACTAGGGTTAGGATATGCGGAGTTTCACCATGATGTGGAGCATATTGGAGCGTACAATACTTGTAGAGAAAGTAACAAGGAGTGTGAGTGCACATTCCAGGCGATCTTTTAGACTTTGACTGAGACAGTGATCCAGTGCAGTACTTGCGGATACTTTTTTTGGTGACAGAGGGGATGATGAGGAAGACCATCGCAGTATCGGCCACAATCTGCACATCAGAACACAAAGTTTGGCTCCCATCTCATTCAGAGCGTCTGTCATTTCATGAAACCAGGACTGCAGAAATATGTCGATGTCAGAATGAGGGAGGCATGCACAAGGGTGGTCTGGATTGGAGATGCCGAGAAGCAGGGACGCGAGTGTCAGCAGTAGTTCATTCAGCAAGTGAACCGTTCCGTGCTGGTTTTTAAATCCGACGACGACAAGGTGGATGTGGAGAGTTGGCCAAGCTGTGCTCAATGTGCTGATCTGTTTGGTCAAGCGCTCGAATAAAGTTATGTGCCAAATTGATCGACCCCTCCTCACCAACCATCATATGCATCTCACGTGAATTCAATGTCTTCTCGTGGGTTTCTTTCAGCCAATTGTGAATTCTCGCCGTTGATAATTGTGCGCTATGTCACTGTCCAGTCTTGATCCAGATTTCACTCTGTTGCTTCGCAGGTTAAATGGTCATTCGTACTTGGCACGTGTTAACTCAATTGTCATTCAGCTATGTCCCTGGCTTTCCCATTCCGTGCAGGGTAGACTGGTGGTATTAGTTCGGATTTCCACCTTGTACTCGCTCCTCAACCCTTTTTACCGTACGCAGACTTCAAACAGTCTTCATGAAAAGTTATGAATTGCCACAGATTCAGTCAATTACCTTGTGTCAGGCGCTGGTATGACAATCTGGTCCACTATGAATTCCCCGCAGTTGAAACCACTTCAGAGCCACTGTTCTGGCTAGAAGACATCGGGATCCTTCGCCGTGGTATCAAATGAGTCGTTCTGTGACTGAATTGCTTCAAATCAAAGGCTTCATTGAGTTCTTCCAAATCAACTTCCAACTCACAACTGAACCCTTTCATGCATTCACATGGCAGCCTTGTCCAACTCTCTCTGCATGTCTGCCCTCCTTAGAGTCCGATTCCGAAATATTTTAGGACTCTGCACTTTCAGCCAATTCCCGTCCCATCACACTCTGTCACTCGCCTCGCTCATCTTCATCCCTCTCGTCAATGAAATCCGCCCCCCTGGCCAGCCCAGCACACACGAACACATGCCCTCAGTATTTCGCTTCCCGCTTTCTGAGACTGAGACTGAATGATTGACGCTGCATCTGAAGCTCATCTACATTTGACTGGGCAGTGCCTGCACTCTTCCACCCCGGCCTCCTGACCCAGACTCACCAACAAAGCCAATTCCGGCAAACCTCATGTGCAGCGCGCCACTTCATGTCATATGATAAAATTCACCGACGAACTCCCTGTCCTCATTTCTGATTCACTCACTATATCTCATCCCATGGCAGTGGATTCCGGAAACTCGCTGATCCGCAACCCATGCCATGCGGTCATTCATTATTGTCCTTCCCCCGACGCTTGATGAAATAGCTCTTACTGGCAGAAACTGAGCTTTTTCCGGTTGGCGCTGGATATCCACAATACTTCCTTCCACCGAACGAAATTAAAATACTCCATGGCCGGCAGCACTTCTCTCTCATTGCCATCCTGCGAGCGTCTCTTTTCTCTTTCACCGTGCCGTCTTTTCTCATAAACACTCCACCCCCGCTTGAACAGTTAAATGGAGCTTGATCTCGTATTACAAACAAGCACGTGGAGCAGACACAACAAAGAACTACTCCTCACCTCTCCTCCTGCGACTGGGAACACTTATTCCTCCCCTGGAGCCTGCTTGTCGCATCCTTACTGGATTGGATACATAGCCATCTGTGGCTGTACTACAGCACCGCCACAGTCTATGGTACGGAACAGAGTGCCAACTGTATAGGGAACCTGGCCCCAGGTTCACGGTTTAGAAACATAGGCCCATTTTAACGCATGTCCAACATCCAGAAGTGGTAGATTCGACAAAAAATTCCTTTTTTAGGTATAAAACCCTCCATAGCCGATGATCGGCTGAACCGATCACTTAACTTTCTATATATCCACGTAGCCCTCGAACAGGGCTACCGTTCGCCAAAAAAAACGGAGAATTCTATTTTTAGAATCCCTAGGGGGGCCTAGGGAAGGTATAAAATGGGTAGGATCAGGAGGGACGGGGGAGAAGGAAGTAAAGACAAAGCGAGAAAGTAATGTGCATCTGAAGATCGAAGCAAATGTGCACAAGCGCAGCTGCACGGATGCACCCATTCCTGACCACACGCACCCCCGCTTTTGCAGACCTCCTCCTCCGAGCTCCCCCCACAACCACCCAGTTAACTGAACTGAAATAATAATGCAGGTCCGAATCGCCTCCAATGCAGAACATAGAAAAAGACAAAGAGGCACGCACCACCGGATGCGTTAACAGATCAAACAGCAGGAAATTGCGCTTCTCCGTGCCCAGGACACCCTTTTCGACGAGACCTAGGGCCAGGTGTTCACGGATCTGTGAATACTCATTAATTGGTGGAATCAGATGAGCCCACGATGGCAGAGGGCGATGATTGATCATAGCGGGAAGAGGACAGCGGAGGAAGGAGGGCAGAGGGGAGGAATATGTATATGCACGTGAATTTAGGTTAGGTTAGGAAGTGTAGTGATTGAAACGTGAGGGAAAAGAAAAGGGGAAAGGGAGGGGGGGAGGCCAAATACCTGCTTCAGCTGGAACCGGATCTTGGTGATGTTCCAGGTCTCGCCTTCAAGTTATATTGGATCAGTATAAGTATCATGGATAATATAAAGAACGAAGGAAGGTGAAAATGGTGCGAACAACAGAGAATACCAGGTTGTCGATTCCATGCTACATCCCCTCCTGTGTCCAATCAGAAGGACCGAGTTGATCTAATGCTCACCCATCTTTTGCCTCTTTCTCCCTAAAACAATGACGGCCACGCAGGTGGGAAATTGCCTCAGTTCTTGGGAAAGAGCATGGAACCAAAGATGGGACGAGGTCGGCATTGATACACATCTTCGGCATCCCATGCCAGCTCTCACCATCAAGCCGAGTCATGGCACCGCTACCGTCACCCTCCTTCTTCCCTTGTCGTCGATGGCCTCTCCAGGAGCCCCAGCGCCCAATGATGAGGAAGCCCCCTACTCCTCTTTGCCGACTCCCACAGAAAAAAATAGCAGCCATGCAGGCGGGAAACTGCCTCAGTGTCATGAACAGTTCTTTTATCTTATCTTATCACTAGTTATTCCATATTTATCTCATAGTTATGTAGTCACATGGACATCCTAGTATAGTAGATACTGCTGTTGTACAGCTCTGCTGTCAACAGACACAGCCAGACAAGCTGTACAAAGCTGTATACTGTGCAGAGCTGTGCAATGCTGTAGGACTGTGGGTGAATTTTTTCACTTTCTCCGGTAATGCTCCTTGCCAGCCAACATAAGCACTAGGAACAAGCATTACCTGAGCAAATAGAAAAATTCACTCGCAGTGAACTTGTAACTTAATTTTTTAGTTTAGTTGCTGTATGAAATGGTTAGTGAATTTTTGAGATTCATACAGTTTGAAACTGCTTCCGAAAATCTGAAATTAACTGACACATTCAGATCATTTGAAACTGTTAACGAAACTCTAAAATTCACTCATGGTTTCAAGCAGGACTTAATCTCAAAAATTCAGTTACAAGTTCATCACGGGTGAATTTTTTCACTTTCCGGTGTGTTTGCCAGTGAGTCTATGACTTCCGCACCTCGTTGGTACTTCAGACTCATATGCCGCCCACTTCCGCTCTCGTGTCATCCGTTATTGGCGATCCGGCTCACGCTCGTCTTTCCCGACTGTGTTTGCCCACGATCCAACCTCCCTCCTCACACAACGCACGGACATTCTTAACCAGGCCTTATTGATTGCCCAGCCAGCAGATACAAGAATCTCCATGCATTGAACCCAATCTAACACAGTGTTCGTAGAAATCACAGTGCCTCATGTCGAGTACAACGACTGGTTCGCCATCGTTTGCGAGAAGAACTGGAACGCCGCCTGCCCCACCGCCAACGACCCGTTCTAGCGGAAAATAAAGTTAGCACCACACCACCGGCGGCGCAAGCGACGAACCTTGTAGGCGGGCACCTCGTGCCCGGCGCCGTAAATACGGACGTACGAGCTGCGATGGATGTGAGGGGATAAATATCAGACATAAACAACGGGATGACTGACAACGTCCCAGCGCTCTTGAACTGCCCCGCGAGGAGGCCGTTCACCTTGTAGGGCGCAAAGACCTGCTGGTTGAACTGCGCACTGAATTTGGTGTTCATCGACACGATCTGTTCTGAGCCGTCAGTACAGAAGATTCTCCAGTGGACATAGGGAAGGGAGCATCACCATAGCCTCGACGCCGTCGTAGTTGAGGATGTAATCCTATGAAATAAATGTGCGTAAGTACACACGGCGCAGGAGAGAAAGTACGGGGAGGGAACGCACGGCGTCGCCGTCGTAGATTAGGACGCGCACACCCGAGTTGATGACGAGCTCAAGGTCGGGGAGCGAGCTGCGCATCCAGTCGCCTTATACGCTCCATAAACGTTTAATCGGGTGGGGAAACAGATTCTACTGACCGGTGTTCGCAAAGTTGTCGTACACTTGGAGGTTCGTTTGCTGCCAGGTCACCTCTGCCCCGATCTCAGTCTGAATGGACGCGAGGTACGAGCTGATGTCCGGTGGGTACGGGTCGGGTGAGCCTGAGGGGACGTAGTACATCTGTGCTTGATATCAGCCGTTAGATCGTCCTAGAAGAATAAACGCACATCGTACGCGCCGATGAGCACCGTAAGGATGTTGCTATTGCAGAAGCTCTGCGCGGCGGAGCACAACGCGTTCGAGTTCGAGCCGGCGCCGTTGTAGCAGGCCTGGATCTACACCCTCGTCAATCCCTTGAAAATAGTACGCGGAGTGGGAGGCACTCACGCGGGCCTTGCATCCAGTATACGGGGTGTCCCAGGACAGGTTCGCGGTCGTGATGTAGTTGGTGGGGACGAGCGCTTGGTAGGGGTTCGTGCCCGCATACGTAATATAGCCCGCGTACTGCGTGATGGGGTCCTACAATGCGAGTAAACACGCGTATCAGAGACAACAAGACGAGGGAGCGCACGGTGAGCCCGTCGCCGATGCCGAGCGTCTTGAGGTTAAGGTGCAGCCCGCTGACGGTGCCCGCGGTGATGGCGGCGTTCTGGGAAAGGAAGTACGCGGCAAACGTCGGTCCGTAGTGGCCTCCGTATCTTCATCTCGTGTTAGTCTGACCATTCAATCGAGAAAGGCGTGAGACGCACGACTCGGTCCAAATCGCCAGGCCGTTCGCGGCGAGGTTCGAAAAGCGCGAGTCCTTCAAGAAGATCTGGAGAAATTTCCACACATCCGCGGCAGCGGCTTGCGACGTCCCGACACTCATATTCCCGTGCGAGAAGCCCGTGCCGACGGGCTGGTCGATAAACAACACGTTCGCGTTGTTGTTCCAGGAGAAGGGGTTCAGCGTGACGGAGCTGCTGTCGTTGGTGATGCGGCAGGGCCCGAGTTCTTGCAGGAGCCCGAGCATGCTCGAGCTCCCGGGCTGGTTGCAGAAGATTAGTACGGAAAGGGTGGAATATCCAAGAGAATTTGCACTCCGCCGTTGAACCAGAGCGTGAGCGGTGCGGTAGCGGGATTATTTCGCGCCGCAAAGTACCAGAAGCTGCAAATATATTAACAAACGAGGACGATTGAATTGAGATTCATGCACAATATGCTCTCCGTCGCGGTCAGATCGCCGTAGCCGGACGCTTGGAATACACCAGGCGTCGTTTCTGATCATCTTGCATCAGTGACAGTGAGTGTCACAACAAGGTGGCCAACATACCACAAATCCCGGAGTTTTCTACCACGCGCAGCGCGCCCGGAGTCGCCGCGAACGACTTCAGCGTCTCCGTCTTCACCGGTGTAGTTTGTGTCGGTGAGACACCACCAATCACGCCCCCGCGAATGGGGATCTGGCCCGCGCTTTTCGCGCCCAGGACGGATCCGACCACTGTGAACGAGACAAGCCACGTCAGAAGCATCGTGTGCAAGGGGATGTCGTGCGTGTGCATGCGATACTACAGCGCTTTATAGGATGAGCGCTTCAACTGCGGAGCCGCTCGGAGGATTACCGGAATAGTGCCCCGAGTCTGCTGGCGTGGCAAACTAAATTTGAGACTTTACAGGGAGCGTCCTTTCGCGGCGTTTTTAGACAGGTGGAATGCCGTTTGGGATGCTGGATTTCGCCCATGGATGTAAAATATTGTCTGAAATCTATTCATCTTGGGGCGGTCCAATGGAGGTTGTTTTTGATCCTTGGAATCCCGATTCGGTGGCAACTGGTATCAGCTAGCCGCCAATTTTTGACAACATGTGTTCAGCATATCGAATCCAGCTGTCCAACAGCTGTCGACCACCGTGCCACGTGTCGCACGGTGTCGGACCATTGGCGGTGTAAGCAGGCAGGCAGTCGCATTTGCCGATGGATCGGCCATCAGTGTATCAGCCGTAAGAGCCAAGTATAGCGTGCATCAGTAAAACAACACATTCGTCTTTGACGTCTTTGGCGTCTTTGCCAAGACGTCAAAGACGCCAAAGACGCGGCTTACCCAAAGACGGACGTCTTTGGTTAAGCAGGTCCCGATGTCTTGGACAAGACATTTGTCTTTGGAAAGATATTAAAGATGCGATACATCTTTCGGAAGACTTAGTTTAAAGACGCTCGAACTTCGAGCGTCTTTAAACTAAGTCTTCCGCCCACTGGCAGAACGGAGCAGTTCCATTTGTGTTCTTTCCAATCGCTTTTCTGACATTTTGCGCTCTGGGGTGCAGATCGACTGTGAGATTACATCCATGAATATTCAAGGAGAGAAGACATACACAACAGAACCGGTTTTTGCACATTGAGCACCTCATCAGAGATTTTCTCGCCAAATCGATCTCTTCGTCCGAGCTGTAGTCCTGCAGCGGACACATTCCGAATTCGCATTCTGTGCGGCTCTTGGGCTCTTGCATGGTGTTACCTTCTAAACCTAATCAGTGAGTCCTGCTGCGATAGAGCAGGGAGCTGGCCTACGGTTTTGCGATGAAGTGTGAAGACAAGAGTAAACACATCACGGGCCTTGCTTCTTTGCCTCATGTGCGAGCGGAGATTGAAATCCCGTAAATTAATCGTGAAAAAAATATCCCCAATAAGAAAAAAAAACTGCTTTTTCATCTGTTTACGCCCGTGGAGCGCCCTGCGACTCAAAAACAACTGATTCCTACTTAATGATGTTCAGGGACATGACGATAGCTCTAAACAATGCAATACACCAGGCTGCCATTTGAAAAGCTTGACCTCGATCCAAACAATACAATACACCGGCTGCCATTTGAAAAGCATGACCTGAAACGAAACAGTTTGGCCCGTACCACAGTCTTGAGCAGCTTTGGGGTGGCTCAGATTTTTTTGCATATGGCCTGTGGCATTTATACCGATACAGTTTTACACTGAGAGCAAGTCCGATGATTTATGACGATGAATATTTCTCACGACCCGATTCATTCGACGAGGTATTTGACATCGTTCGCATCCTCGCTGATCGTCCAGACAGCGCCGCCAACTTTGAAGAGGTCGTGGATGGTGTTGGCGGCAATATTGAGCACTTAGCTTCGACAGTGATCCAGCATTTTTCCGTGCCCCCTCCAACCCAACTCTCACCATAACAGGGAATTTTCTCTGGTCCTGCCTCGGATTTTTGCAGCCTAAGTGCACCGGTGCAATACCCCTGGACACAGCGCTTCATTCTATTGGTTTTATCCCCATCTTAATAACCGCAATATCCGCCCTTCATGGCATCACTTCCGCCGTTGGGGTCGCTGGGCTATGCTTCCGGCATCTCGGCATCTCATTGAAATCCCTTCCAAAATCGCTCTGGCCCTCGACTCGGGCCTATTGCCCTTGATCATTGCGATCGGGGTATGTATTACGGCGGAAGACAGTAATGACACCAACACAATCAGCACGGTGATAGGAGAACTTTTGAACAAGATCTTGCCTTGAGCTAGGCTCGTTACCAGCCTGCCTACGATGTGGCGAGCACATTGCCATAGGCAGGCTGGTACAACTTCGGTGGGCTAGGGTTAGGGCGGGAGGACGTGGACGGCGCTAGGGTGACGTCACGAAGCGGGCACGCGTTTCAGGCGGGGTCGGAGTGTGGTGAAGCGAGTGCTCAAACCAGTTAGACAGCGGCTCCGGACCAGTTAGACCGGGTTATCAGCGGCGGGGAGGCGCGGGGGATGGGCGGGAGGGACGTGGACGGGGCTAAGCGGGTGCACATTTCGGGTGGGTCCGGAGTGTTCATCAGACTTTTGACATTTGACTTGTGACCTTGTACATTGGCCAAACAAGCCCGAAAAAGGCCCGAAAAGCCGGCAAGCTCACAAAGTGACAAACCTATGTCTGAATGTCACAAGCTCGGAGATCTCGTCCAAAAATGGCAAGTTTTCCGAATGCTACGAGGGCTTTTGCGTGCTGCGTGTGCTGGGGCATGTGCTAACAATTGTAGAGCTTAGTTGTTGTATTGCAGGTCAATCCCTCACCTCAGAGGGGGGTTATTTTTTTACTTGCGGCCTTGTTCGAGCTTGCCAGCCTGTCGCTTAGCATTGCCAAGCCCACAAGCCGGAACAAGGCGCAATCAAAATGTCAAAAGGCTGATGTTGTGAAGCGACCGGTGAAGCTGGTTAGAAAGCGGCTCCGGACCGGTTAGAGCGGGTTAGCAGCGGCGGGGACTCCTCAGAGCCCAACGCCGCCACTGTCTTTCTCCTACACTCTTCCGCCTCGCGCTTGATCTCAATCTGGAGCTGGTCTGCGGTCAGTGGCGTCCAATTCGGATTTGCGCGCGTCGCCATCTGCTTCCAGACCTCCTGGTCAAAGACATTCGGCGTAACACCGCAGACGGTGACCAGCTGGATCTGCAGTAGCGCCATACCTTGGTTATAGGCGTCCCAGTCCTTCTTTAACTGCTTCTTTCCCTCCTTTCTCAACGGCTCAACCTGCAACCGAGGCTGCTTTGGGTCTCCAGTCCCACCCGTCTTCTCATTCTCCTCCCTATCGGCCTTGACCTTCACACTCAGGGACTTAGTCCCCAGCTCTTTCCCCGCCTCCAGCGCCCAATCGAGGTAGTCCTTTTTCATGTCCGGACAGTTGTTGGCCGCGTGGGCATAGACACGATCCTTGTTTGGGGCGCCGGAAAACTGCTGTCTGCACGCGACACAGCGATGGAACGGCCTGTCTTGCCAGTGCCGAACGCTTTCTCGGTCCATCGATCATTGTTTCGGGTTTTTTTCCCGAACTTACATTTTATACACCGACTCTCTGAGGGTCCTTGTAACTTACATGTAACTTACATGTAACTTACAGCCCAAACTTACACATGTAAGTTTGGATTCCCAAACTTACGGAACCCTAGCTCGAAGACACTTGTGAAGAGAACAAAAACACATATATTTCAGAACTACATATGTACAGAGTGAATAATTTAAAGCTACAATACCGAGTCCGCTGTCGTGTCCACCAACCCAGTCTGCCGCGCATTCGCGACTGCTAACACAAGCAAAATCCAAGGCTCCACGCGGACGGCTGCATCTGCCAGATGCCAAGTCAGAATGAATCCAAAGCAGCGTATGAATGATTTACCTCCGATGTGCTTGCAGACTGGCCTGGACATGCGTACCCTTCTGTTCTGCAAACGTTCGTGCACAAGGTCAGCAATAATCGAGTGATAATGAGGCATCAGGTAAGCAACGTACCTCATTTCTCCACCTACGCAACACACACGTCTATCAAACCCATTCCCAAACCCATCACAAGTCATCCGCTGTCATCGTGCACGACCGCTCCAGCGCCAACATCGTAGGTGACCTGCGTTTAAAGTACGTTAGCGTCAGAGCCGACTACCGTGCTGACTTTTGCGTCATCAAACAAGCCGCGTGCATACGAGCCAAGGGTTGCGACGACTTAACAAAGAGGACTTGACGTGGTATTGACACAAAGACGGTCAGTGAAGTCTTGGAAAAGTCTTGAGGACTTGAGATTGAGGATGTTACGAGCTTGCTGCTAAGGACTTGCGGCACCTTGAAGAACACGGCTAGATGACGCTTGTGGCCCGAAGGACGCTTAGGGATACTTTCATGAGAATAGCTAAAGAGTGGATGGGGGGCCGGAAGAGTTGTGCAACCCAGAGACACAGATGGTAGGGATAAATTGGGCTGGGAGAGGTGGAGAGCGGAGAGGAAAAGCGAGAAGATGGAGGGAGAGGGAAAGAGGCAACCAACCATTTGATGCGAATCACGCTATCCGTTGCCATCTGTCAACACCTTGATGGGCGGAGTTTGAAAGACTTAGAAGTGTTTCCCACCACGCCAGTACATCCAAACCACTCCCCACAACTCCCCACATTGAAATAGCATCTGAGTTGAATATGATCCATCTTGATTTTTCTGGCACACTTCGGGACTCTAATTTCTGTGGTAGTACGGACTGGAGGAATAGTATCAAAGGGCCTTTATTAAATCTCCCTGCTTGTAACATCTCCTCGAAAGCAAATGCTAAACTCGAGGGGTGGTCTTTCTTGTTTCGTTGAGATTCGTTCAATTTTCCCATACAAAGATGGGTGATTTGGGAAAACTCTTGTGGAAATTCAAAGATCTCGTTTCAAAGACAAAAACTACTCAAAGATGCAATTCAAAGACAGAAGATGCTGTCCCAAAGACAAAGACAGTCAAAGACATTACCCAAAGATGAAAGATGCTCTCCAAAGACAGAAGACGTCAAAGACAAATGTGTTGTTTTACTGATGTGAAAGCGTTCCCGCCAGAGCACTTCGAGTTGGCGACCTGAGAAGTGGGATATACCGGGAATGTTTTCCTCAACCCGCCTCTCAGCCCCACTGGACTAGCCAGGGGTGGCCAGTCCGGTCGTACGGCGTACTGATAGTGGTGGCTAGGAACAAGCCGTTGTGCTACACGTGACGTAGCTACTGCCAAACACGTCCAGACGCGTCCGAGGGAGGAGGGGCCCAAGGCCACTGCTCCACCACTGTAACGGATATGGGTTCGCACCTGGAATTCAACCACCTTCCGCATTTGGCATTCTGTTGTTCAACACCGAGACCGCCGTGGGCGCTCTCGGCGAGATCCTTATCCCTTGCAACCTTCTTCAAAATCTGTATATTTCTTTGTGAGTCAAGCTCTTCAAGTTAATTTAGAACCACATTACACACTTGTTCAGTATGTACTTAGTTAGTATGTATTTAAAGTAGGTAAACCGTAGTAGTTAATTGGCTTTCTAAACATCGAGACTCTTACTACGCAACCAGCATCAGCAAGATTCTCCTCAAGAAACTCTACATCAGCAAAATGTTTTCCATGTGGCGCGGGTGGCGGTCTGGCGCGGGTCTGGCAGTGTGGGTGCGGCTGTGCTCCAGACGTGCCATACCACCATGCATTGACAGTTCTTTCAATTTGCTATTTTTTCCAACCATTACAAATCAAAAATTGGACCTTTATTGTTCTCTGGAACTTCCTCCCACTAACACAACAAGGCATTTTTTGTGCTTTCAACACCATCAGAATGTGACTCCGACCGCAATCACTTCCCCGGAAGCGGGAATTTGATTGAAGGCATTTATATTGGGAATGGGAATCGCCGGAAATTCAGCGTACTCGTAGATAAGTACCGGGCCAAGAGAGCAAGCAGTCAAAAATCAAGGATTAAACCCAAACATACCGGGCGGCCAAACCCTCGGCAATCTGAGGCCATTTCCGGCTAAATGAAGCCCTCAGAATGACCGATTTTTCGCATTTTTGGGAACCCATCCTTGAAGTCACGGTTTTCACAATTTCCCACCCTTTTCTTATCCTTCTAAGACAGGAGTGAAGACCTCGAGTATTCGGGGGTGGTGCGTGCAGAACGGCCACGCGATGTATATGTTCATTCCTTCGCGCGACGTTTCTGGCAGATCGGGTTCGACGCCCCGCCTCCGAATCAATCCAAAAACCAGGATCAAAAGGAAAATGACACCGCAAGTGACTGCGTGGTGACGGGCGCAGTGACTGATGCATCCCAAACGGAACATGACAGCTGATTGTCCGCCGTGTTTTGTTGGTGTGCGTTGTGACAGGCGCGGGGGGAAATTAACATAGGGAAGTGGGATCATTTCCTTCGTTCGTATGCACCCACGCGCGGCAATGTCCATTCAGTGTGGAGAGGAATAATTAGAATAAACTGCGGCCGAGATTAGCGGCCTGCCAACTAGTCAAAAAAGAAAAGAAAAGAAGGGTGAAAAGCACGATTATTTCTGGCGCGGGGCGTCAAACCTCAGATTGGGAGCCTAAAGGAGATGCATGGAAGCTCGCGGTGTGCCGCACACACGATATATTGCTCCGGTGTGTCCTGGCATAAACCGGCAGACTTTGAAAGAGGTAAAGGCGAGGGCTCACAGGCCAGTTGAATTTTAGGGATCGACACTGTACCGTATACGGTTACGGGCGTACGAATTACGATACCTTACGGTTGACGGCTGGTACCGTACCCGTAACCGTAAAGTGAGCAACAGACCCCCTTACAGGACGGTACGGTACCTTTGGACGGTATCGTACGGCACTTACGGCCGTATATGTATATGGAAATTAAAGAAATGCAATTGGATATATCTAATAGATATCTACGCGTCGTTTATTGAGTGGAGGACGTCCTCGAAGCTCTTCCGTTTCAGACGAAGATGATGCTTGAGCAACATCAGAGTCCGGATGGTGCCTGGCGCTAAACGCGCACGCCAAACAAGGTTGCGGTCATCGGGGAATACTGTAACAACTCTGGTTCTGCGTATCTTTTATACCTGGCTCGGTAGGAGGATCAAATTTTGGTCCGGTTTCAATGAGTCAAGCGTGGTGGTGCGGTGGAGAGCAAGTGGGGCATCTCAGGGTCGTAGATTATCTTATTATGCCAAGGCCCAAGGAGGCTGGTCACGGTGAGATTGATTCCTTCACAATCCAGAGCAACACGGGCGAGCTCGACGACGATGGCGGACTTGGGATAAGTTAGGATGTTCCGCAACCAAGTAGCTCCAACTTCTAGTGGCGCGTTGGCAATGGCAACTGAGCCGAGGTACGAAGCGCGGATAGTCCACGGATGAATTTCAGGCAAAAAGCCTTCGTGTGTTCGATTCTCTCAGGGAGCATTTTGTTTTACTCTTTCGTTTTTTCCCTCGGCCATAGACCACTTGAAGGTACAGCTATTCAGATATGCTTTATACTCACACACGGTTCTTGTTGCGAACAATTGGCGTGTTGTTGGTGCTGGACTGCTTTATGCCATGTGGGTACTGTGGAGGAACAAACTCGGGGGCAACCTCGTCCCTGATTTAATCAGTACCATATGCAACGTTTATATACAAAGGTGGACTTACCGAAGGACCTCATGAATCTTGTGCATTTCGAGAACTTCGCTCCCCATGTCTGTCATCAACTGTAGTGATATTTTGACTGAAAGGAAATCAGCCGCAAATTCAGAGCTGCACAAATAGAAGAGGACTTACACCCACGACTTTCCACCAGATCCAAATAGTAGTGGGCTATGACATTTGCTTTCCGGACATTCGGCATCAGGAGAAGTGCGTGAACAAAAGCACAGAATTGATCCTTGGACCCGTACATTGGAAGGTGTATTCCTATTCCTATGTCGAGTCCCTGCTCGGAAAGCTTTTCATGGCCATCAGAGTGCTCTTGGTGATAGGGTCCCCATGCCATTAAAGGTGTACGATGCTTGCGCGCCTTTTTCTTACCCACAAATCGGTCGTCGAATTCCTCACCAAATTCGTCGTGCAGAATTTGGCGGAGAGAATCCCTACTTGAGTGTCAGTTGAGTCTCAGGTGCCTTAGAGCACTCACCTCGGTATCAAGATTCCCTCATTAGCTAGTCGCCCTTTCACTTAGTTTACGCCCCATCCTCCCGCCGGATCGCCTTGCTTCAAATCCATGACAAGCTGTCGGGTCTCAACGTCGGTCTTGTTCCCATGGCTTTTCTTCACACTTGGTTCCCCAAGGCGGTGATGCAGTTTGAACAGCGAACTTCGTCTGGAAATCAGTCAGCAGAAATACAGTACGATGTAAGGGTCCACACACTGGATTGCCAGGCCAAATTCTTTCAGCAGACGTGCCAGCTGATCGTCGACACTCAGTCCATTGCCATTGTTCTCCTTAGAGTAATGGGTGAAGGCATCCAGCAAAATTGAGTCTTCCGGGTCTAAGATGATTGAATCAGGTCACCCAAGCAAATTGGAGAGTATAAGCCCATGCTTTACAGTTCTGAACAGCCACCCCGTTTGCCCCGCTGGCATTCACCATTCAGGTGGCTACAGAACGATTCCATTTGATGGCGAGGAGAGACGCGTACACACACGTGGTGGGCGAGTCCTGCCACATGAGCAGCACCGCGGCTTGAAAGAAACTTTTTTTCAAATAGAAATGCACCGGCGCCAAAGCCGCATGCTTTTACTCATTCGTTTTTTTTTTTTTTTTTCCTTTTCAGGCAACACCCACTCGCCCAATGGGCAATTACTTTGTCAAGCCCAGATACATATAAGATTGAACAAGTACGCAGAGAGATATTCAGCAATGACATATTTTTCACACAGTTGACTGGGCTTGGATTACGATTCGACGCCTGTCTACTAGCGGTCCTACGAGAAACCTAACCGAACTCCCTCACCCTGACCTTCTACAGTCTCGACGCGCGGCAATTTGGGGAGGGGTCTGCGCAGTAATTGGATACGGTCAATTTAAACAGGACCTACCAGAACTCGACAGCGCTGGTCCAAAAGAAAAAGAAAAATCAGGCAATGACATCACCATAAACCGCGGGTTTTTACCTACACAATGTCAGAATAAGAGATATTCTCCGCAAAGCATGTTGGGGCAGCGCTGAGAGGCCGAATACACAATAGACTCGTGGAGGTTGGTGATGAAGGCCTCGCCAGCAGCCGTGGGTTCCTTGGGCTTCACGTTCTTATTCTTGAGGCTCTCCTGCTTGACTGTGGCGACATGAGCAAGCATAGATGAGGAGTAAACGGAGGATCTCTAACCCTAGTCTTGGCGTAGGGGTTGAGGCGGAAGAGGATGGCCTTGTTGACGAGGGGGTTCTTCTTCTGCGTCCACTGGCGCTTCTGCAGCTTCTGGGGTGGACGACCGACTGCATCTCGTCGCTGTTGATTAGACGGGTGACGTCCGGGTTGGAGATCTCGGAGGTGGGCAGCCTTGTGCGGGGGTGAGTGAACGTAAGCAAAGCAAAGAAAGAGAAGGACGCACAGCTAGTCCTTCTTGTGGGTCGAGGCCTTGTCGAAATTTCCGAACACCTCGTCAAGGAGCATGAATGCACCCTCGGTGCAGATGACGAAACGGCCGAGATGGCCACCAGGGGCGAGCTGGAGGAGGTTGAGCTGGTGGACATTGACGAGCTCAACGCCGGGCAAGTTACGGAACGCCTGACGAGGCCGTTGTCTTCGTTGTAGACGACGAGGGGTCCGCGGCGCGGCGATGTCTGCGGTTGCGCATCTTTCCTTTGCCTGCGTGCAGCTTCCGCGAGTTCGACACCTTGATGACGTCGGCGTACGCGTTCAGCGACTTCAGGAGCGCGAGGGTCTCCTTGGTTTTGGTGAAGGACTCGGCGGCAGAGGCGATGACGAGGGGGACCTCCTCGATCTGCTCGACGCGGTGACCGCGGGCGAGGACCAGCGACGGCAGCGCTCTGATGCGACGAGCGCAGAAACAACCACAAAGCGGCGCTGGTTCTGGTTCACCTTGACGTGCCACGTCTTGTTGGGGGCGAACATGTGTCCACCACGGCACATGTTACCGAACGCGGCCTGCCGAAATCTTTAGAGTTATGTCTTGCACGGTCTGAAGATTGTCGCACGGTGGGCATGCAACGCGAAGTGCAGGCTTTGTGGGGAGCGCAGACCCGTGGGGGAGTGCAGAATTTGGACTGGGATTGAGGGCTTTGCGGGGTGTGGGACACGGCGGGCGCGCTGAAGGGGAAGCTGACGCTAAGGGGTTTGAGCGCCAGCATGGGCGCAGCTTCGTGTCTTGTGTTCATGGCTGTGCTGGGAACACGAGCAAACTTGCACCGGCAACAGGACAGGTGGAAGAACGTACCATGTGAGACTCGTCCTCGTCGGATCGTGTCGTGGGCCAGCGCTGGTGCAGGGAAATCGGAGAGCGGGTTGGGGTCAAATGAGGCCTGGTGTGAGTGGACAGTGGAAGAGAGAGGCGTGGCACTGCACCGGCGTCGGATTGACCGATCGGCGAAGTCAGGGCCCCGTTTAAACATCTACCGTACAGTGAAGCGACGTGGGGTATGTCCACAGTCTGAGTCCACCAAGGGGGAGTGGTGGCAGGTGTAGGGTGCCATGGGCGAAGAGGGGATGGCCGGGCGCAATGTCGAGGCAGAGTAAGTAGTGTGGGGGTGCCTGGACAGTTTACGCTTGCGCACGGCTGCTGAGTCTCGAGACAAGAGTTGGCAAGCAGATTGTCATTGACAATACTACACGGAATCTTCTACTTGCCAGTAGTAGTAGTACATGGTAATGATAAAATGACAATAAAACACGGTGCATCTACTAAGCCCCATCAGAATCGCTGCCGTGGTCGACAAGTTGTCCAGCTAAAGTCGCGTGTATCAGCTTGTGAGTCTCAGAACAACAGACACTCGACACTCACTGGCTTTGTTGTTGTGTTCCTTGATTCTGGCCTCGAGCGAGCGAAGGAGCACATCTGTCGATGCAAGCTCAAGAGCATTGCAAAAGGCATTACAATGGTGGCTGTCGATGGTGTCCTTGATGCCCTTCGAGCCATGGTCTCCCAGGCCGCTTTTGCTAACAATTTTTTCAGAGTTGGAGAGAAGAACGACCAACCCTCCAATGGTGTGCGTCATAGGATCGATAGCACCATAGAGCCTTGGTGGCGCGATCCTGAATAGTACAAGTATTAATGATCTAAGCACAAAGGAAGCTCAGAAACACACCTTGGAGGTCGGCAAAGCTCATCAAGCAAGCGGTCGTCTCCAAGACAAAATGACTGAAGGCCAGGACGGTTGATGTTATTTTTTTCTGTGGCAGCGCTCGATCCCAGAGTTCCCGTGAATTTGGTGACAACCGAGGAGGTCCGCAGGGGTTCCACAAGGTATGCATCTTCGTTGTCGATCACGATATCGGGCTCATCCGAATGAGCCAGGATCAGGAAGGCGTCGGAGATCTTGACCGCTACAAAACTCTGGTCAGTCCTAAGTATTTGAATAGAATGTTGAACATACTCGCGAGCTCAGTGAAGCCCTTATTGGCGGCAATCTTTTCGAATTCCCCGTAGAACCAACTAAAGCGTCCAATTCTGATCAACTCGCGACTCAAGAGGGTCTGGTTCAGCGCCGGGGAGACAACTTGACGCCCCTGACCAACATCGAAAAGAATCTTGGCGACATAGACTTGGTCGTGTCCTTCGATGTAGAACTGGATCCATGTTTAAAGATATATTTAAATTCAATCTGCCGCACTCACTTTGGAAACATCCTTGGATCTGCCACGATCCCCGAGCGAAAGGATGAGGGTAGTCACTTCAATCTTATCGCCCAATTCCAGGCTACATTCGCCGGTCGGGTCATTCGGGTCCAAATCTCCGATGAGCACTTGACGTCCTTCTGTGCCGGTGGCCTTGCATCTGATTGTCACGAACTTAACTTTACGGATTTCGGGGCGGGCCTTGGCGAGAACTGAATAGTCGTCTTCTCCCGAGAACGAGGACGTCAAGGTTTGACCTAGAATATAATCAGGACAAGTAGTGTGGCAGATCTTTCACATACCTGTCCGGCTACGCTTAGTGGCTATGGAAGAATCCAGCGATGACTTTCGCTTTTTGCTGCCCAAGTCAGAACCTGTATCTTGACAAAAAAGGGTGTCGACACGTTTCTGGTACTGCGGTGGATTAGTGCAGTGGGTTAAAAACTATAATATAAAACCACATACCCGGTTTTCATCAATAGCAAGCTCCCACGTCATGGAGGAACCCTTCGGAAGCTTATGCTTCTTGCCATCTCCGACCACAAGCGCTCTGTCGGGATGTTTCAGATATACTGTGTATAGCTCTTGAATCTCCATATCATCCCTCGACTCAACCATTGCAATGTTCAGAAAATCTGAAACTGCAGTCGTCTCTGCCAGAAGAAAAAGGTAAGCACCAGAAGGAAAGTGAAATGTTGGGCACGCAACGACTTCAAATCCAAAGGATGATTATCCTTGCGTGTCCAGCCGATATTGAAATGTTGAACAACCTGCATGAGCGCAACTGAAAAATGTATGAGTACTGGTATGCTCTCAAAGACTCCAAGCTCACTTTCCATGGTCGTAACTCCGGGCATTATGAAAGTGGCATTGCCCATCAGACTATCAATGCTCTTGTTGCGTCGCGGTAGTATAAAAATTGTCCAGTTCCCTTTTTGGTTAGAAGTGCGCAGGGTCTCAAGCTCCTGAGGGGAGGTCGTCGCACCGGCCTGATGATGGGTGTTGCTGGAGGATATACAAAGCTCTTACCACAGGTACATTCCAGTGCCCGTCACATTCCGTTTAAACCCGGTACATGTGCGCTAATGTGCCGCCTTTTGGTTCAAACGAGGCACTTGCCCTTCTGGGATGTGTGATGTAAAAGACCAGTTCCAGTGATAAATTGCTTTTATTTTTCAACTGTCTTCACAAATGAAACATCTGCATTCTGCCTTGAGACATTGCCGCTCAACCTCGGCAAGTCTGGTGCCGTCGCCATTGCGCCAAGCAGGCTTGGCAGAGCTCAGAGGCCGGTACATTGACTTCCCGATCAATGTACCGAGCATTTGCACGGACGGCACATTCACGGCAAATGTGCCGGGCTTCAACCCAATGTGCCGTGCATTCGGCACAATGTACCGTGCTTGGAATGTACCTGCAGTAAGAGTTTTGTTGATCCCGGTGTTGCTGACATTCTGGAGAAGAACACCGCCAACACATCGACAAATACGATCAAGCCTCTGCTTCGCAGCAGCCGCAGCATCGAGATCAACTTCACCACGATCTTCTATTGCTTAAGGTGCAGTCAGCTGTTGAGTCCATAGCCATTGATTGAGTAAACATACCTTTCCTGCGGCATGTTCCACATAACTGGTTTTGTATCATGCTTCCACAGACGCCACAGTCCTGGCAGGACTTCAGGGTCTGGAGGAAAGAAACGGCGGTTCATTCAGTCGCGGCTCGAAGGTATAGAAGAAAATAAAGACCTGTCCTAGCTGAGCCTGGAGTTCAACCGTCGGTGCCACCTTGATTTTTTGACACTTTTGGCACAAAAGGCCGGGGCTCGGACACTGCCGGCAAGTGCCATGACCGTGGGTTCATGGCATTTGATTGGCAGAGCACCGACACTTGCCATGGCGTTGGCCAGACATTGCACAAATCCCTTTGTTCCTTTGTCGGCGTGGGAAGTTGGTCTGCCTTTCGCGGCTTGCGATCGGCGATCATTCGGCGATCACTTCCACCTTGTAACCTTGAGGCTTTCTGACTTTCTCGACCACTCCTGAGTCCAGAAAATATATTGTTCTTCCCATAAGTTAGTTCTACAAAAGCTTTCCTCGTTTGTTGGTTTCCCGAAGACTTCTCACCATGCAGCCAATTTTGCATGGGCACCGGGTTTCAAACCGCACGCAAAACAAATTCATTGCACTGCAGGGGTTGGTGCAGATAAAGGCCACAAGATGTATCAGTAAGTTCTGCCTCAGGCTCTCCAAGTTTCCCTGATCCAGCTCGGAGTGAGACGACGGCCAGCGAGTAATGAGTGAGCCAAGGGGAGAACTTCTCATTGCGTTTGAACTTGAACATTGGACTTTCCCACGCTGACAATGGAACAAAGGGATTTGTGCAATGCCTGGCCAACGCAATGGCAAGTGTCGGTGCTCTGCCAATCAAATGCCATGAACCCACGGTCATGGCACTTGCCGGCAGTGGGAGGAGCATGAGGAAATATTTCCGTGCAGCTGTCAGCCTCATTGCCAACGCCTCCGCAGGGAACGGTGTTCAAAACTGCAGACATGGAGATCTTCGAATGGGAGGTGCAAGGATGAAGGTTGGTTGTCGAGAGGTTCGGCTTTTAAACCTCCAAGAATTGCAGTAAAATTCAGATCTGCGCAAACATACACTTAATTAATACCGATGCCCGCATATATAGTGCTGAAACACAGGGTTGGTCAATTGCCAAAGTATCCAGGCCTTCTTCGATTCGACGTCAGAGACGCGCCAGGCGCTCTCCGCGCTTTTTTTCCAGCACAGAGAGAGTCGTGAGGTGAGATGCCAACACTTGCTTGGTCGTTCTGCTCTTTCATTGCGACAATGTAGGCAGTAGAGTGTATTCGGAGCTGGGAAAAAACGGGGTTTTTCCCGACTGAGACTCGCTTAGTATTTCCGAAGAAAATTTGCAACGTCATGGGACTCCACCCAAGAATGTTCCGCTTTAGGATGTGTTACAACTTACTCCCTGTACTCCTTCCCGTGCCGGCAGTCACACACCTTTCTCACAACTCTGACCGACACGTTGAAGAAATTGATGTCGGCGTCGTCCGCAGATGACAGAAACACAGAGAACAGAAGCTTTTTGAGAGCTCAACGCATAACTGAAGTGGGCGGAGAGTCACGCAGGTGGAGCTCAAGACGGCATCAATTTTCTGAGACTCGCTTGCGATAATATGAGAAAATCATATTTTACGGCTCCGAATACACTCTAGTGATGATCTTCGTTCCTAATCCAGACACTGAGATGCTGGAATGGTGTTTCCACATTAATGATTGCGTCAGGCGCAAACAATGACGGATACTCAATGGAGAAGGAAAATAATTGTGTTGTCTTGGTAATGTGTGGAGATCTTATGGAGAATGAAACAGAGTGCGAGTGGATAACTGTTCAACCAAAGTAGTCATTGAAATACAAGCTCCATTTGGCAACAAAAATATCACTGTACCTAGACGGCTGCCGAACCGGATACGAAGGCAGGAGTCGCTTGGACCAGGCGGCTTGCCAGTGGGGTAAAGCTCCAGCATAAATGTACAACATAAGAGAGGCATCAGAAACTCAAGCGTGGCCTAGCCTGGTCCAATAGAAATTTTGATGGTGTCGAGGACGGCTGCTAAAAGACGAAGGCAACTTAACTAGTTGCCTATGTTCGTTTTCCGGGTTCATCGGGAACCAAGAACTAGAACATAGGCTGCCATACTAAACCATGGAACCAAAACTGAGCACCGGACACGACGAGTCATCACGATTAGCTCATTCGGAGAAACGAAAGGGCTCAAGGAACCCTCGGTTTCTCCGAGTGAGCTCATATGGATTACATACTGGTGCGCCGGTGCCAGCTGATCCAGAGATAATTCATGATACAGGGAGAGGGAGACTCGAGAGCAGACAGGCTACAGCAAGCGTCGGTCGTCGACAGTGTTCATGGCTGCCACACGGCTCCTGAATCATCAGTCTTGATTAGGACACATAGGAGGTTGAAGTGGATTGTGAAAGATAACAGAGCCTACGCGACATGGTGGTGAGGAACAAGAATCATCAGGTAATATTCCGAGTCGTCAGGACCAGCCGAGCACAGCTTCGACACAGCCTCCCTCAACACGACTCAAACTTGCTCTTCATACATACCAAACACCGCTATGAAGCCGTATCCCTGTAAATATCGTAAATCCCGTTGGCCGTTACCTCAGTAGTAAACATAGTAAACAATTGACCCGAGACACGAGGCGCACAGGAGCTACGTCTTGAGATCAACGTATACGTCTACGAAATACGTAAATACTCAAGGCTAATGTTAAGACAGAACATGTAAAACAAAATGCTCCCTGAGAGAATCGAACACACGAAGGCTTTTTGCCTGAAATTCATCCGCGGACTATCCGCGCTTCGTAGCCGAGGCGTCATCGCCATCTTTTCGGGCCCGAATGCCGCAATCATGCAGGGATTGATCTGGCCACGGAACTGGCCACGGCTTCATACGGCACTACGTACGGGGGGCACCCGTAACCGTACGAGGCCCCCGAGAGGGCCTTACGGGACGGTACGGGTCACCGTATTACGGGTAACCGTAAGCCGTATTATACGGTTACGGTGTCGATCCCTATTGAATTTTACCGGCGCAGGAACTGACCCGGTGTTGAATCGTAAGGGAGGAAGAAGGGGGCGCAAAAAAGACAGATCCTTCAATCACCTCCATTTCGGGGTCGGGGAGAGCCCTGGTCTGCGAGCCCCATCGAGAAAGAGTAGCGGAAACTCACGGTGTGCCGCACACCACACCCTATTTATTGCCCTGGTGCGTTGTGCAATGTATCAGGAGAGTTTGAAACTTGCGAAGTGAATTTATTTTCGGTCCGGCGTTGAATGGAAGGAAGGAAGGGGAAGAAACGAAAGGAAAAAAAGCCTGAGGATTGGGCCAATTCG
The DNA here is from genome assembly GCA_029204085.1 of Mycena sp. CBHHK59/15. Lineage (NCBI taxonomy): Eukaryota > Fungi > Basidiomycota > Agaricomycetes > Agaricales > Mycenaceae > Mycena > Mycena sp. CBHHK59/15. The sequence continues at coordinate 167,234 of JARGXW010000221.1, forward strand.
GGCGTGGGGAGTCGAACCCCGAATTGCGAGCTCACAGCAAAACTCACGGTGTGCGGCATACCACACCGGATTTATTAGCTTGTTGAGTCCCGCAACACATGTGCTTTTTGAGGGCCGCCTAGTGAAAATTCCAGTGGTCGGCTGAAGAAAACATTGGTGAAACTTGGGCGAAACAGCGAAACATTTTGAGGATCGATGCCGAAACAGTCCCTTGCAAGTTTATCACATACATTGTTAGTTTTGGAAGTGTACCAGAACAGCGGTGGAATCAGTTCCAGTCGAGTGAGAACCGGCCCAAAATTCTTTTGAGTGAGCAGGGAAAAAACCACACGGATTTTGTAGAGTACTCATTCCATCGTGATCCTTGTCAATACAATCTGAAGAGAAGCGCGGGTGGGGTGGTGCGAGGAGACGCCGTCCGAATGAATGTAGAAAGAAGAAACAGTTGGGAACAGTTCGGAGCAAATGGCAAAGTATGATATTAGTCTCTCATAGACAGACGCTTCAACAATTTCTGATCTTGTTCCTCGACTTGTTGAAGCGAACACCCGGTCTACCAGCAACATCTTTATAAAGGCTAGTGGTGCCCCGAATACTACGCCCGATTTACTGCCCTTATGAGTTCTGAAATAACCAGCTACTTTCTGAGTGAGCAAGGAAAAATGTAACCTTTCCCTGGTACGACGGAGGCACATCGAGAAAAAGCTGCGAACAAATTTAAATGGAAACCATGTCGTCCAACATACACCAGGGCCAGTTCGGGTTGCTTTCCGACTGGTGGAATCTATCCACAGAGTTCGAAAGAAGTAAAGCCGGGGATTGAATCTATGCCTGCACCGGCGCTGGTGGGGAAATGATTGAAGATTGCGCGGTGTTAAGCAGGAAGGAACGAAGAAAAAAAACGGATCTTGTGAAAGCTTATCTCGGCCGTGTGGAAGGAACACCCAACTGCGAGCAACGTTTCCGCGAGAAAGAGGGAGGGAAACTCGCGGTGTGCCCCCGATTTGTTGAGTGGTGGAATGTACTAGCATTTTGAAAGATATAAAGTGGGGTGTTGAGAGGCGGGCTGATTCTACGGTGGTGATCACCCCGGCACCGATTAGCAAGACCTGGGTGGGCACGAGACAAAAGCTGAATAACGAACCTCATTTCGGTTGCGGGGAGTCGAACCCAGATGCCCACGAGGAAAACTACCTCTGTAAGCGAAACCGGTATCACGCGGGATACGGATGTGAGCGCGCGCAGTTGTAGCACGCGTTAGAGTAGTGTAGCGAGTTGGTGTTACCTATTGGCAACACAAATAAGAACAGATTCGAGAATATTGGGATCGTAATCCTTATATAATCGGTCCAACATGGGGAACTTTCACCAAAAGAAGCCTTCGGACAAGAGCAAATCTTTGTACGACGTGAACTTAGGAATATCACTAAGTTCTTATGACCGCTAATCTAACTATTGACGCAAGCTCAAGCGTTACAGCAATGTGAGACAGTAAAAGTGGAGTTATAGTAATCTAATCAGTGAGCGCGGGGCTTCACTAAGGGATCACACAGGGGTTGAAGGTTCAACAGGTAAGTGTATTGCAGTAGATGGTAAGATGCCTCACAAGAGGGAGGCAATCCTCTTATAAACTACATAAGTGAGTCAGATAATCATGACTCACAATGCTATGTCGAGGCAATGTCGAGGCATTGCTTTGGGGTCATTGATCACGACTCGGAACCATTTGATCAATAGAGTAAACAAAGGCAAACAAACGCGTCGCGTCCAAGAATGCACTAAATTCTTGGAGGACTGTGACAATATAAGTACATGAGGCTTCTTATACATAGTAATTCGATTAAATAGCCAGCGAAAAATAGATACAACAGTATATCCATCACAACCTCAGTGCCGCACCTCGACAATAATACACAGTCCCTCGCGGCTGAATGCTTCCTGAACTACAAGGCATAATAGAGCACAGATGGTTGGTGGTTGAAAATAGTATACACCCATGAAATTAGAGGTTTGCTGTCCATGCATCATGTTCCCTACAGAACAAAGGAGGTGGGGTCGATCACAGAGAAAATCAGTAGTAAATCAATGCTTCTGAGCATGGAACGGTACTTCAAGCTGTGTGATAGACTGACCAGACAATACACTGAGTTGCCAACCTGGCATAACTGATTCCAGCACGGGAGATTGTTATATCTGTCCCACCACGTCTAAAAGCTTTTCGCGCAAGGTGCTTTGACTTAAACTTGCCATACTCATGCTTTCCTTGCCATCCTGTCATTCCTGTCCCACCCTCCTTCCTTTCGGCCTGGTCTTACTCCATTCCATCCAATCTATGTACGTTGCGTGGGTATATTCCCGTAGAGGAGTCGGGTGTCTCCCTACGTTCGGGCTCTGAGAGGCATCTCGCTATCTCAGGCGGCGGGGTGGTATGGGCGAGAACGCAGGCGGTATGGAAAGGAGGCGTGCACGCCGTCAACGGCGGTGAGGATAGTGGTTGTCATGTAGCGTGGGGTCAGTAAGTGAGAGGGCGGCGTCACACCATTTGTTTTTTAAGGAATTTATCAAGCTCATACTCGGGGCAATGAAGTAATAGAAAACGATTTTAGCGCAAGCGCCGCAACCACCACACTCCTCTGACCGCGAACGTGCATTATGGGGAGGTCGACTTGTTCGTGAGAGGCCCAGGATCAGGAGGGTGGTGGGCTACAGAATAAGACAACTGAATAGATCGCAATACAGTTCAATTTTTTTATAGAAATGGTGCGCGAATCTCAAATATTCCGGTCAACGACAAAGAAAAAAAACTAAAACTGGATGTGCTTACACGGTGTATGACCAACAAGATGAGACACAACTACACAGCACTGAAATGGTGTCGGCTGTTTTATGTGGATAATCGGGAGAGTTCAGCGAGGAAAAATAATTCAAGGAAGGCACGTGGAGAAAAAAGACTGCAGCGACGAGGAGAAAAAAGATGTCTAGAGGCTTACCTTGTCGTATGGTGCTAGGCATTGGGGCTGATCCTTGGTGGGCAGGGAGGCGCGGTGGCCACGCAATAATGAAGGTGAATAATTTAGTACTGTACTTTTTCAATTAAATCGGCAGTCACACGTCACGCACCCCCTGTCGATCATGAACCTTGGTCGCGTGTCACTCAGGCCTCTGTCGACGGTTACGCAGGCCCCAAATTGCCTAAAAAAAAGGCAAAAAAGACAAAATTTTCGTTTCAAATGCCGAATTTTCTGGGGTGTCAGCAACATTTCGGTGGCTGTGTCGAATAGGAAATGGGTCACGCGTCACGCCCTGTAATTTTTTTTTTTTTTTTTTTTTTTTGGTTTTTTTCATTTTTGGTGATAGTGAAATTTAATTTAAGCATTTTCAGTGAAAAAAGTAAAAACTTGTATTCATGTTTTGATTCAAAATTTAGTTTTTCAAATTTCACAGTAAAGTCAAAATGTTTCAATTTTTATATTTTAATTATTAATTAAAATTTTTCCCATTTAGTGATTGAATGTTCAAATGGTGGGATAATGAAATTCAGTATGCAGAAGCATTCCAAAGGTCATCCGCTGGGTCTACCAGATAAATCTAGTTAATGCGGGGAAGTTGTCCAGGGAGGAAATGCCATTACGCACAAGTAACTGTCAGGTGGGGAGGTCAGTTTCGGAAGAGGCCACAGACGGCGATATCGTGTGACACAGCGTGGAGAGGATGCCACAGACGGCGGTATCATGCGGCGCAGTGCGGAACGGGAGAATAGCCACAGACAGCCGGATTGCGACACAGCGCAGAAGAAACATGATGGGGGAGAGAAGAGATGCAGAGGAGGGAGGCAGGCAGGGAGTTAGAGGGTGGTGGGAGAAAGAGACAAAGAGAGCAACCAACTGTTGCCATCAAATCACGCCATTCATGCGCACGGGCCTGGAGCATCCAATCAAGCGGATCTGCGGAGTTTGAATGACTTTTTTTTTTTTTTTTTTTTTTTTTTTGATTTGGAGCGTTTGGGATAATGAAATTCAGTCTGCAGGAGCATTTCAAAAGTCATCTGCTGGGTCTACCAGATAAATCCAGTTAATGCCGGGGAAGTTGTCCAGGGAGGAAATACCATTATGCACAAGTACCATAGTGTGGGACTCCAGCCGTAATAAATTTATCCTATCCCATTTCTTGGATCATTCAATGTCAATGGCTGTATACCCACTAAAACCCCCACTGTGTAAGTCCAATCGTCTGGCAGAGTGTCTTCATTCATTAGTAGACCACTCCATGTTCTAAGAACGAGATCTTTATTCAGCGCAAGATTTCCAAATTTCATTTTATTGGTGAGGATTCGATCTCGTTTTAGTGTGGAATTCACAGACTTCAGCCATCTGTTGTGAATCTCAATGTCTGTAATGTTGCGGTGTGGGTTTTTCAAAACCTTATCATTCCGGATGTTCCAGATTGTGTGCCAGGCCGTGGATACCAGAATGGCAAATAATCGCCCCATAGCAGGGATCAATTTCCCATTTGAGTGTTTAAATTTAACTAGGTTGCAACCCAAGATAAGTCCCCAGCTGAGGGGGGGCCAGTTATAATATTTCATGGCCCAGAGGTCCTCGGTCAGTCGCCAAATTAATTTTGCCCCTGAGGCATCACATTCCATCGCAATGTGTTCAATCCTCTCCAGGACACCACATGTCGGGCAGACTGCAATAGCTTCAAGATTGTCAATGTGTGTCCAGAAGTCACCGACTCTGAAAATGTTGTGAATCAACTTCCAAAATAATTCACGGTGAAGTCGTCTCAGATTTGTGGAACGTATAGATTTCCAAATCATTTCGTCGGTAGGAGTGTAATCAGAGACTTCATGCACGGAGCACCGGATACGATCTAAGTTGATAAATGTTGCCTTCCTGAATGGTTCTGAGCGTCTGCCCACTGTAAAGGGTTCTCTTTCGAGGCCCACCCCTTCCCCATAGCCTTAACGGTACCCATGGGGCTGTAAACCCTTTTTTATATATGCATGGGCTTGACAGTCGGGAAGGGTCAGCAGGAATCAACTTAAGCCTACATCGCATTTCAGAAATGCAGACCGACAGAGGATTTAGTATTCTCCAGCCATGTGGGACTACTAACCATCACATGCCACAGCCCGCCACCCACCGACTCGAGGGCAGTTTCCCGTTGCCTTCCTGGTTGCTTCGTTTGAGGACTGGCACCTCGTACGGATCTGCATCCATGAAGACTCTCTGTCTCGCCGCATGCGCTACCGCCATGCGACTAACCACCTGGGTGTCCTGAGACCTGCCTGTCCATTCGGATGGTTTTGATAAGCAGTCCCCCGACTTATTTTCGCCTATCCCACAAGGGGACCCTGCCGGGATTTGGCTAACAGCAGGTTTTACGTCATACTAAGTAGTAGTAGTAGTAGTAGATTTATACACAGCATGGTCCAAACACTGAACACTGTGTTTCCAAAATTATCCCAGCGCGCACAAGTCTCTTGCGCCTTCGTTTTGGACTCCGACCCTCCGACTTGACGAGCTATTCGCAATCAGAACGTCTATCGAAAGCCTGAGAGGAAGGAGCAAAGAGGGGAAATTAGTCAGTAACCTGCAGTCGTATCAGCCAATGTAGAGGTAGAGGTGGAATATGCATCGGAGTAGCTTCGAAGATCTCGGTGACACGAAACACGTATTTTGCGACCAGTGAGATTGTGTGCCGGTATGATACCATCAGTGTGAAGAAATCCACAGCCGACATCGAGTTTAGCGACGGGAGTCCTCGGATATCATTGTTCATTCGGGTCAGGAAATCGTCGCGCAGTAACACCAGATCCGCCGCTGCTATGCATTCCAGCAGTGCATGCTCTGGTGACTCGATTTTGACCTTGCAGAACCGGCACACTCGTAGGTTTCGGTCGATAGGCGGGCGGCGGTGTTCAACCCATCGTAGCCGTTCCAGGGCAAGACAGTGGCTTGACAGAGGGAGGCGTGTCAACGCTTTCCGATGCTGCGGGTTCACAACATTCAAGTAATGTCGGAAGCACAGCGCTTTCTGTACGGGCGCACTATCTTTGTCCGGTTCCAGCCTCCCTCGCAGGAGGTACAGTTTCGGCGCGTTAGGATCATCGATTGACCATTGGAGGTACGCTCGAAGACCGGCATCAACAGACTTGATGACCGCTTCAACCATCTGCGGGGTGATGGTTGACAGTTCGGGAAGCACCACATTGAACGGCAGTTTGTGGATCGCGTATCGTAGATCCATTGCCCATGATGCTTGGCCATCGTCTGAGAGTTGCACCGAGTCCTCCCACGCCACTTTGACATATCTGTCAGTGTTTTTGAGCGTGGTAAGATATCTCAGGTGCGTAAGTGCCAATGTAACTCGCCTGTAGCGCAGTGGTACGAGACCAGTTTCGGTGAACAGCGGTGCCATCATCGAGCACTTGTTTATGCCTAGGGTGCGTCGTAAGAAGTCATTCTGTACGTCCTCGAGGGGTTTGAGGAGATCTGGGTCCACGTCGAGACTGACTTCGCAGCCGTGTGTGAGGTGGGGATCAACCAGTGCCATGTACAGCTTGCGGGCCTCCCAGACCGGAAGGGTCCCGACCATAGACTCTAAACCTAGTAGCGTCTCGGCGATGGATCTCGCTTTACTTGCCTTTTTCAGATAGTGGTCTTCGAAGATATTCCTCTTCACAATGGTAACCGTGTCTTCACCAAAGCGGAAAACTGGCAGTAGCCTCGGAATGGAGCCCAGAATCATCAGTAAGGACTTAATGGCGTTGATTATCATGAAGTTGATGCTGCACCATTTCCAGAGTGAGTCCATTTTCTTCCATGTGCCGGCTACTACAGGCCCGAGAACTGGATGGTGACGTGTCCCATCAACCATATGACCCACGATCGAGGATATACAAAACTCTTACCGTAGGTACATTCAAGAAGGCGTCACATTCGGGCGAAGCACGGCACATTTGCTCTGATGTGCCGCCTTTGCAATCAAAGACGGCACTTGCCATTTTGGAATGTACTGTGTGTCGGCAAAGCCCTGTGCCATAAGGGGACACGTGTGAATCCCGCTCTTTTTTTCCCATCTTTCCTCCTCCCCCAACCTGCCCCCGACGTGCCGAGAGCATATCAAAATGGCCACCAATGTCGGCGCAGCATCAAGGCACACACTTGCGGACCAAGAATCCATTGGCAGCCTGTCACCTCTCACGTTGATACCTCTCACGTTGATAGAATTCCGGAACTACACATGTGGTCCCCGCGGCGTGTGTGTACATACCCTATTCTGACGCGTGCCAAACTAGATTTTCTCTTCCACCTACATCACCCGCAATGCAACAAAATTCCTCGACTACGAGTGGGTCGACATCAGTGACCTCCGCGAGTACATGCAGCAAACCACCCCCGGTTCTGGGCTCGGCACGTCAGCGACGCGTCTATCCACAGCCTCGGATCCTGTTCGTGTCAAAATCGAACCCACACCACTTTTGGTAACATTGGGCCCGCCTGTCTCGGTCAAAGCGGAGCCCTAAGTCGTAAACGTGCCCCAAACTTCTGATGATATCAAGATGCGCACTTTGAACGAGGGCGGCCATGACGTCTTTGAGCTTCTTTCGGATTCAGAACCCAAGCCCGATGATGGGGATTCGGATGTGGAGGTGATGGAGGCGCTCCAGCGTACCTCTCGGTCGTCGAGTGCAGTCCCTCTGCCTGGTATGTGGTTCTGGTCATCTCTCACTGTCGTCATTAACTCTATTTATCTTGGGCCCAGTTCTGTGGGCAGACCTGGTGGCTGTACACAAAAAAAAACATCCAACCCAGAACAGAAAAAATGAGTTGGATTTTTTTGTGTACAGCCACCAGGTCTGCCCACAGAACTGGGCCCAAGATAAATAGGGAGCATGACACATGATTCAAAATACCATTTCGACATCTCTTTAACCCCTGGAAGTTTACATAACACCCAAATAGTGCTCAATCTCTGCATCAGCCAATAATTCCCACGATGGCTGGGTATCACTGCCATCAGCAGCTTGAGCATAGATCAAGCCATCAGCTGACATGATTCTATTCACTGATCCAGAGATCAAGCACTTCCTAGTAACACCACCCTCAAAAAAAAAAAAACCAAAATCCACAGGTTTTGGTTCAAGATAATCATCAGTACTTTTGACAGATGGCTGCAGGATGCATGACACACCCTGAATTTTGCAATTGACAGGGGGGTACATGATGCATGCAATGCAGTACATAAGCACCATGTTCCATGATCAGATACCTAACAATTTGGCCCAGGGAATCTGGTTGAAGCTGACTAAGCGGAATATGGCTCCATATTCCAGGATTAGATACTTAGGTCGGACTGGGAGCTCACTGTATCGGAAAATATACAAAAGGTGTCTATAGAGGATTTTGAGTGGTCTGGCTGGACCTATGAACTACAGGAAGGGCTGCAAGAATTTGTCTTTGATGGGAGGGTGGGTGTGGGATCGCGGTCGTCAACAAACCGGGTGTGTAGTCAGAGATAAACAATAAATACGACACAGATAGGCTGTGAGTGGTCCAATAGGAAGTAATAGGACATACCTGGATGCTCATCTTCACCCTCAGACGTCGACAGCTCCTGCACAAAATCCAAAGGTCGGTGACATCAAAATCTGATGGTTCGGGGTAATGGACAGCGGCGAGAAGGGAGCGGGCGAGCGATAGCGAGCCCTAGCGATCAGGTCGCGAAGCGACCGCCGCTGGAAATAAAGAGTGATATACGGGATATTTTGTTATGAAACGGGCGGGGACCACGACGTTGTTGGTTTAGCGCAAGAACATTTCGTCACATATGACTCATCAGGTGTTACTGTTCCCCTTCCAAAAACGGGTGATGATCAGCACGGTGCTGATCCTCGGGCGCTAACAGGGAACTTTTCGCGGAATCCTAATGGACTCGACGCGTAATCCTGCAACCCAGTCCTCTCTTATAATCCTTATAACACTTACATCCGTATAATGCAGAGTTATGTATAGCGGAATAATAGAGTTTGCAATATTGGTCCAATCAAACCCATTTCACGTGTATCGGCTCGAAGAGCCCGATCAAAGGCGAAGAAATACGAACGCGATGCGCGCTCATGGGTCCAGGAGGGTAAATGTATGGTATTGCAAATGAACAAGGGACGAAAATTAAAAACATTGTATTTTTTCGAGAATCCGAAGACTGATGCCGCTGCAAGTGCACGACCCATAGGGTCGCGCGCGGCACTGGTCAAGGATTGAGAAAAAAACGAATCAAATGTTCGACGCTACCGTTGATGGTAGTCTCCAAGTGTGTCCCGGTTGTTAACGTTCAACCGGTCACCCAGCGCAAGAGGTTTAGCGAAGGAGGCCATGAATCTGTAATGGGGATAGCCAATCTCCATATTATTCCAGGTCTCTTCAAGCTCGCGCCAAATTGGGCGGAATTCAATCTCGTCCCAAGTCGGATTATGGGTGAGTTTAAAGACGTGAAACTCAGGCTCACTTTCCGCGGCCGGGGCTGCATGGGCGATGAGCGCGCGGGGGCGCTCAGCCTTGTACTTTATTTCTTCAAAGACTCGTTGGAGCCAACGTCCTGGATACCCTCGCGCCCGGAGCCGACGGTCAAATTCAAGGCGAATTTTTCCGAAATCGGGTTCCTTCGAGCATAACCGCACATAGCAGATCACCTCTCCTTTGACCCAAGCACGCTTAGAGTCATTGGAGTGGCAAGAGTTCCATGGGATGTACAGATAGGCATTAAGAGGCTTCTGATACACATCAGTGACAATCCACAGATGCGGATTGAAAGCTGGGAACCTCGGGTCGAGGTCCAGCGAGACGTGAACATCCAAGAAGGGAAGGCGAAATTGTGATTCCGTCCATTCCATCTTCATATTCGGGTGTAATGACCCAAATCGCTGTTGGAACCGGCATACATCGTCTAGCGTTCCTTTGATGATAGCAAAAGTATCATCTATGAATCGCCGGTAGAACAGGAGCGTAGCCTTGAAATCCTCGAGCGCATCAGATTCGTAACCAGCCAGGAATAGGTTAGCATACGTTGGAGCGCACGCGGTGCCCATGGCTGTACCAATCACTTGACGATATGTAGTGCTGGCGAATTGCACGTAATTAATTTCAAGACTAACCGGAGTAGGAGGACTGTAAGTTCCCGACGGTTCTTGATTTCCAGGCGGCTAGCCTCACTCGGGGTATTAAATACCATGGGTGAGACACCAAGCATCGAGGCGATTTGAGCAATACCATCATTGATGGGTATGTTCGGGTACATCGTGACAACATCGCCAGTCACTAACCAGATATTATGTCCCGGGGGTAATTGCACCTTGAGAATATCATGACAGAATGTCTTCGAGTCGCGAAGTATCCAAGGGAATTTGTCCAGGAGCAGTTTAATCTGATGGTCGACCCAAGCTGACGCGTTAGCGAACAGCGTACCAAACGTGGGGACGATTGGCCGGCCGGAGTGTGGGAGTTTGTGAATCTTGGGAATAACTTTGAGAACTGGGACTTTCTTGAGCTCCAAGACGCAAGGTCTGTTGAGCCAAAGATACTGCTGCTTTGTAACTAGATCGCGAGTGGCCTCAACGATAGTCCGGAGTGAGAACAATAAATCAAGATGGTCCGGCTCTTCCTCCACATAGGAAGCATTCACCAGGAGACTGAGCGCCGTATTATGGTACCATTCAGCAGTAACCAAGCATAAACCTAGGTTCTTGTCTGCAGGAACTGCAAGGATGCTGTTGTCTGCCAAGAGACGAAGGAGGCCTTTGAGGTCTGCATCGTGGACGTTTGGGCGAACGAGGAGCGTCTGCCTACTAATAACTTCGACTTCAATACGGTCACGGACTTTTTCAAGAGCGCGCTCGATTTTATCAATTAAGGGGGGCCCCGAGGCATCGGGGTTAGGCAAATGAAAAGTGGGGACGTAGTGTGGTTGTCCGACTTCAAGATGCGTGCCACCAAAGTGTTTGTGTAGCATCGGCTGATTCACTGCAGCGACTCGCAACCGCAACGACGATCAAAGTCATCGAGTGCTGCTGAGACGGGCTGAACAAGTGTCGGCCTCGGGCGAGGGACGAACTTGGGATTCAGGGCGAGAATCACGACGACCTGAAAGCCCTCCTCGGTCTCTTGACAGAGCACAACGTACTCACTGTGCCCGCAGACAAGAACTTGGGCCTATGCCTCGTCACTGCAGAGTGGTACCACAACATGGGACTGAAACTTCTTCGGAACGACTCCTACGTGGAGGCAGAGCCAAACCATACAACACTGACTGAGACGCTGCGGATAATCATCGAGAAATCACGTGTATTCGTAACGTTACAGCAGTATAAATGGTTGATTCAGCCGGTAACGGAAAAACGGACTAAAGTCCCGGCTCTGAAAATCATACCGAAGATTCACAAGCTCCCGCTATCGGGACACCCAGTCGTACCCACGTTCGACACGCTGTTGGCGAACGTGTCAGTCTGGGTCGATTATCAAATAAAACCGTACCTCAGGGATTTCCCTTGGATCCTTCCCGACTCGAAGTCATTCTGTCGGGAACTCCTCGGAGTAAAACTTCCCCCTGGGGAAGACATCTGGCTCGTTACAGGCGACGTCGTCGCCATGTACCCGAACATTCCTATGGAAGACGGGATCAGTAACATTGCCGCGATTCTCTCAACTTCCACCATGGCGTTTAACGCCTTGGAGGAAGCGATGAATCTGGATATTAGAAGCCGAAAGCAGCTGGTCATCCTACTGCTCCGGTTAATCCTAAAATTCAACTATGTCAAATTTGCGGATAAAACATACCGGCAAGTAATTGGCACCGCGATGGGAACAGCATGCGCTCCGACGTATGCCAACCTTTTTCTGGCCAAATACGAGGTACCGGCACTCGAAGAACTCAAGGACATAATCTTGTTCTACAAACGTTTCATTGACGACACATTCGTGATCGTCAAGGGAACGACTGAAGACATCCATCGGTTCCAAGAGCGCTTTGGGTCACTACATCCCAGCATGAGGATGGAGTGGACGGTGTCAAAACAGCACCTACCCTTTCTTGATGTACAGGTCTCGCTGGGCATTGACCCTTCGAAACCGGTGTTCTACCCGCAGTTGCGGTTAACAACAGATGTATATCAAAAGGCCTTAAACACCTACCTATATATTCCGTGGCAATCATGTCACTCGGCCGACTCCAAGCGCGCTTGGGTCAAAGGCAAGTTAATCCGCTACGTGCACATCTGTTCGAACGAAGTCAGCTTCATGAAGATACGCAACGCATTTGCTGTTCGCCTACGCGATCGCGGATACCCGGGATTATGGCTCCGACGTACTTTTGAGGAGGTTGTCTACACGACAGAGCGCCCACGGGCACTCATGGCATCTGTATCGAACGATTCAGATGACAGTCGTTCCTCAAACTCACCCACAATCCAATCTGGGACGTGATTGACCTCCGTCCAGTTTGGCGAGACTTGGATGAGGCCTGGAGAGAGCTCGGGGCTGGCTACCCTGAGTTCAAATTCATGACTTCGTTTAAAAAACCTGTCTCGCTGGGTGATCAGTTCAATATTATGAACCGTAATACGCTCGGAATGTACCACGCACAGCTTGCGCTGAACGTTTAAACCTCTTTTTTCTCAATCCTTGCCACACGGTGCCCGGGACCCTACGGGCCCCGGCCTGGGCACCGAGTGTCTACAGATTTCGAAAAATTATAGAGAATTAAGTTTATTTCAGCACTCGACGAAAATCTGGACGACGCACCATTGAAACATGTTGAGGCTGAGAAGCCTCCATGCTACAGTCAGTGCTAGAACGATTACGCACCTTATTATCGAACCCTTGACCGGGTTCCTGAGGTCCCTCCGATCCCCTGCTATTGACCCAGCAACTGAGGACGTTCTATCCACTTGACGGTGCCGCCAAGAAAGATCCCCTGTATTTCACAGTGCCGAACGCGATGACGTGCTAGCGTCGCGTTGGCCAGATCCACGGGGTGAGTCGAGACGAGTTGTAGGCAGAGCGTAGAGTCCTCACTGGATTCCGCCACCGCATCTCGGCCCGTTTATTTGCCATCAATGGCACCGATAAACACCGCGCGGGGTTATTTGGGAAAACACCACCTGACGAGTCCTTACGGACGAAACGTTGATCTAAACATCGTGGATCCCGCCTCCATATCGACTAGCACCCATACTCCATCGTCGTCGTCGACAGCGGCGAGAAGGGAGTTAATTAGATAAAATCAAGATATACCTCTCCGAATGATGCATCATTAATGAAGAAGACCTATGCCAAGATTCAGGTCTCTCGCATGCATGGTTCGTGTGAAATGAGGGTGGCCCGGCTGAGCCCGCCAAGACGATGCTCATGTCTTCTTTGAGGGCCTACACAGCTGTATCCTATGAATTCGTGTCACTTGATATCACATATTCATGCCCCGCATCCGAGGAGCACAACAAGCCCAGAAAGTTGTGGAATGGCGAAGAATTGGTGGAGAACGAGCGGTTGCTGTCTTCGGCTACATGTTCCCACCGTTCGGACCTTGGTCCGACATGCCATAACTTTCCATCAAGCCATCACTTCGGCTTGAAATTTGGTGCAGACCTGCATCAGAAGTCGTGCTCCGTCCCCCCAACGCAAACTCTAAGAATTCTCAAGTTATTTGCCATATATTTGCAAGTGGCCCACTACCCGGGTGGCCCGGTACCTAGTCACTGATAGTACCTAATTTATTCTCTCCCCAAAATTAGCTTTCGTTGCATCCAAGGGCTCCGGGTAGCAAGATGTTATCCGATTGTTCTGAGGTTTGGAGGGGCGATACTACCCCTTAAATTGCACCCTCCCACTTTTTCTCGATTTATCGGAATTCTTTTGGATTTAATTGTACTAAAATTTCAGGTTTGGTGCCGAATTGATCGAAATTGTACAGTACAGTACACGGGTTGGGCGCGGGTCGAAAATCCCGACCCGTACCCGTACCCGCTTAACCCGCGGGTACAAAACCGCGGGTATACCCGAGATCCGTGTCTTGTGTTGCAGATGCCGAGATCTGCTGGCCGGCTGGGGCGGGCCGTAGCCACGTAACCAGCGGTCACGTCTGGTGGTCCGTGACCGCCATGTCACACGCCACTGTACTTGCTCCTGCACTGCTGCTCTCCAAATGAGAACGATGTGAGTATCTGCGCCTGCCGCAGCATCAACGACTTCCTTACAATTGTCGGAGAACAGAGCACTGAGGTCAGACCGTGCCAAAGCGAAGCAATTTGAGGCGCTGGAGCTGTATGAGATAGCTGCCTCAGGCGAGCGAACACCCCTTGCCCTCCCCCACTATCACCTTCCCAAAAAGGGAAGTGCTTACAAATAAGATAAGATAATGCTCGCTCCAAGTAAATACCCCCCACTATGACATCACGTCACTTTCCCAGTACACTGAGATCCGAGTTCAGTACAAGTTCATTCAACTTCATTGTCTATTCAAGTCATTTGTTTAGTTTAATTTCCTGAAAAAAACAGGGAATGTGTATTACAGTGTTTGCATAAAACCTTGGCCGCGCCATTTTTTTTTCCCCAAAATAAAATACCATATGCGGTGTCCGGCCAAGCGTCCGGCACCTTGCTCCGCGAGCCAGATCCTGTGCTTCCTTTCCATTTTTTTCCCAAAAAAAAAAAAGGCATGGCCAAGGTTTCCTGCAAACACTGTAAAGGTCCATTCCAATCATTTCCTTTGTAAATTTAAGTTACAAAGAGCCTTAAGAAAGGTCAGGTTGACAATGGGCATGTTCTAAATTAAGTCACAATTTACACATCTGCTGCATTAATTTCAAGCCCAATTTGATGTCATTTCTGCTTAGTAGTCTTATTTATGCAAGCTAGTAGAGTAAAGCAACATTGATGCTACAATAAAACCCTCAGATATATATTGGTGCCAGCTGATTTCTGTGGTGGGAGAGGAGAAAATGGAGGTAATATAGAATAACATCTTGCACATGAGCTAAATCGAAAGGGGGAAACAAAATACAGGATGGTACAAAAGAAAAAAAAGACTGCACACCGCCAGACTCGAACCCAAACAACAGACCATACTTACGTAAGAAGGCCCGTAGTCACTTAACCAATAGAGCATAGTAACCACGCTAACCTTCCACAAACATTACATTATGACACGCTGGTCGACGCACGTGCTGATAAGATATGCCTTTTTAGGCAAGGTGATAGTGGGGGAGGCGTGCGCCAGCTAGGCGAGCGCGATGCGATGGCACGCAGCATCCTTCCTGTGAGTTTCCCCATCGAGTACCTGTGTCCCCTGACACACGTTCCTCCAGGGCCGAGAACCTCCTTCCGCCAGCCTCTCGACTGCCTCAGACCCGCCGCCCGTCGTGCCATCTGCCTCCTTCTCTCAACTCCTTCCTACCGATTCTGAGGCGATAAAGTACCCAAACAAGACGCTGGTGTCGGTGGCTGCAACCGGCGTCATCGGCAGCCTTACAACGGGCGAGCGCAGGGAGCAGCGCAGCGAGGACACCCGATACTGCGCCAGGCACTTTGCCGGCCACGTTGTCCTCTCACCACTAGACGTCGTCCTGGCCAGACTGGGCACGTCGGCGCTGGTCGACGAGCTCGCGGAGCTCAAGAAAGTGGCGTGCACTCAAATTGACGCGACGCTCAGGGACGCCATACTCGCAAACTTCAGCAAGGAGTCCATCTCATCGTTGGAGCCGGTCGACCGCGAGATAGATAATCGCTACTGGCTTTCTCGGCTTGCAGATGTTCGTTCTGTTCCCTCGCATATCCTCACATCGCTGACACGAATGAACTGCGCAGTGCTCGTGCTCGACTACTACCCTACCCCGCTGAGAAGCTACCCGAGGAAAAGCAGCATGGCTACAAGAAGAAGAGGAAATACGACGCCTCCCTGCGCCCTTCCGCAGCAAAAGGTTCGACTATCTTCAACATTTTCGTCAACGTCGAGTTCACCAACACCGACCCACCTAATGTCACCTTCAACCCCCTCATCGGTGCGACCGATCATGTGGCCAAATACCAGCAGGCTATCACCAATGCGGACGACCTTCTGACGTTCCAGTCAACGCGACTCTTTGTACCGACATTGTCTTTCCACGGCAAAGGAAAGAACACGAAGCTCTTCGTCTCCATCCTCAGCTGGGATCGATTTGAGTTCACCGTCATTGACCATTGCTTCGACTCGGAGTCCGCGCCATCTTCGTCACTTCGTTACTTCGCTTAGCGTTGCCGAACTTCGCTTAGCGTTGCGGAAGTTCGTGAGTTTGATCGCATTCTGTGAAAGTTCGTGAGTTCAGCTGGATTAGCAGAACTTCGTCGCTTCTTCTGCACACCGTGAAAGCTCGTAACTTCGACCGCACTGACGACAAGCACATGACCGCCACCATACACGTGGATAGTGCACGGTGTTGTAACGCCCGCTTGGCAGTTCCGGTCCAGTCCGAACCTTCATCGCCACCTCGCCAAATCCGTCTACTTGTCTCAAATATTCGATCTTGTCCTCCAGAATAATCAGGGCAAGGGTATTTCGTTCTTATGACTTAGATATGAGTTCATAGTTGAAATTCTGCCTACCTCTTGACTCGTCTTCAATTTATTTCGAATCATTCCTATGATTCAACAATTTACTACTTGACTTGTACCTTTCAACCCATGGCAGAAAGTACGGTACTGCTACATGTATAGATTAGCTAGCTACTGTATGAATTAGTCTGCACCATCCTCGCCACTTCGTTTCTTCGCTTAGCATTGCAGAAGCTCATGACATTGATGATAACCCGCAATATTTCGTGAGTCACGCTGTAATTTACCCAACTTCCTTACTTCTTGTGGGCACCCTGAAAGATTATAACATTGGACGTGCTGTGACCATGATCACATGAGGGCGACTGAGCGTGCGTGTTAACTCGTTGAATATGGTTGTAAATAGTAAGCCACCCAGGGTAACTTCACGGTGAAGACCAGGTTACGTTCTCAATGTGAGTGTGCAAAATATAATCCTCGTTCCAACCGCTGGGTATGATCAAGTATGAGAAAATTGCTGTTTAATCAAAGGTTCAACATGTGTATGTTGAACTTGAAGAAAGGGAGACTCGGAATCGGAATGGTAATTGACTTGAAAGTCGACTGTCATTCCAGAGAGGGAAATTGAAACCTACGGGTTTTAATCCTGACATCAGTGGAGTCAGTTTCCCAACTGTGTCAAGCGATCAAAATCGAGATGTATCTGAATATAACTTCACACTTAAGGTGCGCTTGGACCTCAAAAGTCAAGAACCTGTATCAATATAAAAGTCGGTGATAAAATAGATGTATGTTGTACGCATAGAGCTATGATTCAGATAATCCCAAGATAATTATTTTGCTCTCAACAATCCTTGAACGAAATCCTAGACTGAGAAATTGTGGACGCGACCAAAGTTGTGGATTGAACCAAGTTTGAAAGAGGGGGAAAAGATCTCCGCACCCACAGCCAGAGTATTTAACTTGCTTGAGCTGACTTCATCGCGAAGTTAGAGATGTTAATTCAAAGGTTTGGGCCCAAGTGTGATTATAAACCTTGTGATAGTCCGTGTTTATTTTCCTGAAGGGAGGAAAGATTAAGCGACCGGAGTAGTCGTGTTCAAAAGTGTAACGTCGTCGAATGAGGGCACACATCAAAGATTGGATCGAACGGTAAACTCCGGTGCCCCAGGGATACCAGCTCAGTCAAAATCTATGTATCATCAGAGCGCAGAAGGATAGCTACTGATTTAGACTGTGCGAATGAGACAATCATTGGGCACTAGAGTGTAGGTGCGGAGGAAACCAAAGGGGCAGGATAGCTACTGTTGGTAAAATAAAGATGATTGAAATAGGTGAGAATCGGAAGTTCTTGGCAACTAAATTTTGCGCGACAACTCCTCAGGATGATTCCTATTTTCCATAGAAATAAGAGTTGAGTTGCGATTCGGGCATCTCAGCGATCGGTCTTTCGCCTGAGTTGGGAACTGCCTGTCCAAGTCGGAATTTTGATTCATTTCAAAAATATGTACTGTAAATATCAAGGCTCTAAGCGACGTGAGACTGCTGTAGTTATTCCGATGGCACCAGGAAACAGCGCGTTGAGAATTTCGAAGTATTCTGCCACTTGCCCATGGTCCACTGCACTTATATCAACGCTGACCTTTGTTCGAAGCCGGCAGCACCATAAAGAAAGAACAAAGCTCCAGCTCGGTAGAATTTCCTCCCTGAAGCAACGGTTCCATCTGAACGACGCCCCCGGTGTCAAAGATCCCGGATCTGGGGGAGAGAATGGGTCGGAAGCAAAACAATAAAATGAGTTCGGTGCGCACTGGATGAGAGATTGAACTAGCCCGTTTACAACTCCGTTCTGTACATTGTTCAATACATTCATGCGAGCCAAAATATGAACGCATGCTGATGATCCCAGCTCCCCAGCTCCCGCTCGATTTTGATTGTGTAGACGGAGCTCGCCATCCAAGAATTTCCTGTTGCCGGCGCTGTTCTTTTGATCAGTCAAGAACACCACTCTCGACCACATATCCTGCTCGTCCGAACACGAACCCTCCGACGTCAGAGCCAAATTTCGTGTTTGTATTTACTTCGCCGCTGGAATGGGTGATCGGGCTGGAACAGAATGTGTTAGCGCGTTGGAATCAGTCATGGTGGGATAGACCTGCTGCAATAGTATCTGCGCTACGTTCAAGTTGTCCGAGCGCCATGAATAGTCTATAGACGCATTGTTGCAAGCTCAGGAACGCGATTGACGGCGCCGGCGATGGTGAGATGGTGGTAAAGGAAGAACAAAATTCCCGCACCTCTGTTCCATCAACCCAGCACATGATCAAACAAGGCAAGTGACGAGCATTCACCAGAAAGCGGTGGAGGTGACGAGCTTTCCCAGAATTTCTTCCATCTGACGAACTTTCCCATTTTCCGATCAAACTCACGAACTTTCGCACTCTTAAGCGAAGTAACGAAGTGACGAAGGTGGGTACGACTCTTCGACTCGGACACCTTCCCCACTGTCTCGGCTCTCTTGCACCTGTTCCGAATCGCCTCGTTGTACCGACTCGGCTACAACCCTCTCTTCATCTATAACTTCACCTCTCCTCCCCCGGCTTCTCTGTCGGCGACGCCGTACCCGCTTACGTCGTTCTTCCTGCCACTCAAGGAGCAGTCAAGGTCCGCCTTAACGGGAAACACCTGTCGCAGCTGTGTTCGACGCCTTTCCAACGTTCGACGGTCGTTCTCGAAGGCGAGCTCGACGAAAAGTTTCCGGACGGTACGGGATCGACATACGTCGTCGTCAAGATGAGCTTCATCGCCGAAGGCCGGCTCTGGCGGGAAAAGACCATCGTCGACGCTCTACACACCGCCGACGTCCAGCCCGCCCCCGCGTACGCGCCAAAGATCCTCGCGGTGTTTGCTGCGCATGATTCGCCTCCTCCTGGCCCGCCCAACGACTCCGAAATTTTGCGGAACAGGAAGCGACCGGCAAGCACTCTCGAGGATCTCCCTGCTATGGTTCCCCGCCACCTCGAGATCATGGCCTTCGACTCGCCCCCCGATGCCCGCAAGCTTAAGGATGTTTCCTCGGCAGCCGAGTTCCTGGCCGCTGCGGAGGATCTTTTTCGAGCAATTCTCGACGCCTTCCACCGTCGCATCCTCCATCGCGACATTTCAGTGAATAACATCCTCGTCGCCGACAATCAGCTTCTCATGGTCGACTGGGAGATTGGACGACGCTTTCAGGAGCCGTCGTCCGCTGCTGGGCGAGGCACTGTTACCGGCACGTTGGACACAATGTCAATGGCGAGCCTTGCGAACAGAGATCCGCTCCCGCACGATGACATCGAGTCTGCCGTCTACGTACTCCTCAAGGTGCTCACTCAGACGTTCATACCCCCTGTGGACCAGGAGCGCGAATGGGCAACGACCCTCGACGCATACTGCTGGGACGACCCTGATGTGCAGCCCCAGAGACTCCTGACCATGCGGTTGTCCATGTGGATGGGTCGTAATTTTATGGACTCGACGGTCGGTAAAACCGTACGGATTTTCCGCTCGGGCGGACATACGACTCGTGCCCAGCTCATCCATTCACTCCTCTCCCTCCCTCTTCCCGATCAGCGTGAGTTAATCGACAGCTCCGACTATGACGCCATCCTCTTGTCGCTCCAGGGTCTCGTGGAACAGGCGGTTGCCGCTGTGCGCTCTGTCGACGCGAGCAGTCTCATTTGGAGCAGTGCCAAAGTGGTGGATGCAGGGCAGGAGGAGATTTGACCGAGTCTTTCCGCGGGCAGAGCATATTTGAACATAGAAAGTACTTTGCTTGTATCTCTCAATTCTAAGCCGGTGCCGTTTCCCATAAATTTATAATTGTGCGCAACGTGCCGACTGTTTCATCTATTCCTTAGATCACTGCATGCCTCGTCTCTGTTTGAATGTCGGCCGACGTCCGTCCTCGGTACCGAGGTCACGCCATCACGCACGTGCTGTCTGGGACGTATGAATATCTTCCCCTTGTTATTCTACTGAATACTTTTCTTTTGACGGCTCGCATATTCACTATATAATGTAAATGAAAGGCGAACCTCCCCAGGTTTCCGTCAGGTCACCGAGCCATTCATTCTTCCGAAGCATCACTTCCGGCATCGAGCATCAGCAACAAGACACACAGATAATGCAGAACGCACCTATTTCCGGGATCTTCGTCTTGAGTTTTTTATTAGGTCCGGACGGAGTTTTCGCTGCTAAATATGTCAGTAGGTCAGGAAGGAGCAGCGAAAAACTAAAACTGTCTTACAATTTTCTCGCCACGTTTTCTGATCTATTTGATACGTCCTTGGCGAAATCCACCCACTGTCATCTCCCCCAAATTTGTATTTTCTCAACGGAGGGTAAGGGTGCATGGCCCCCGCTACAACAGGAACCCACTCCCCGGTTTGATCAAATACTCGAAACCGGCCCTCTGCTACTTGAGCAAGATCACCTGTTTCGGGGGAATCCTCCATGGCAGGAACGCCGCTATACCAGAATTTGAAAGGGATCTTCTTACGGCTAAATTTCCTTTCTGTAATATTTATTGACCAGTTACTCCTGGGCCAGCGGAACTGCAAATGTACTCACCTTCTACTCTTACTATTCCCATGCACTGAAGACTGTTCTGAATGGTGGGCGGATCACCGGGCGCTGCAAGTGTGTTGAGGGACTAATTATGCTGAATGCAAATTTATACCATTGATGCTTGAACTGGGTATCGAAAGTGCGGCATTATTGTGAGTTGGAATGATGATGGTTGCAAGGCAGGATGTGTCACACAAGGACAAACATGGCCAAATGCAATTTGCGCAATTTGCACACGCTGACTAATATTATCGCCCCTTTGGGCAGACTTGGTTCCTTCGGGTTTCCCCGATGATCTAGTATGTGACATGTGTGATTGCGTGATACTGTACCATTTCATTCAATTCATATGTCACAGGTCACAGGGCCCTTTTTATGCGAAAATTTTTGGGGTGTCACAGGCATTTTCGAGGAGGTTCAAATCTTCAAAACATGTCACAAAATTGGCGGAAAATGGCCCCAAAAAATCAATTTTTAATCCTACCTACCTACCTACCTACCTACCGCCTAGGCGGCGCGTGTGGTGATCAGCGCCGCGGCGTTCACACGCAATGCCATTTTTGACGTGAGCGGAAGTAAATCAGCATTGACAGCTCACCGCTTTGCTTTGCCAGTCCCCTCCTCTCATGCATGGCTCGTGAACTGAGTATTAGGCTGCGACGATACAAATGTGAGTCATATCTACTACTCGTTTCGGGGGACTTTACAGGATGACTTTGGCACGCACCTCCCAGAGAGAATCCTGTCTCGGGCCTAATCGCCGGATATCGTGTTCGTCTCAAGCGAGGGGCAAAGTTAATGGTATGTTGTCATTAGCATTAGGACGAGATTAGTTTCAATAACTGTCACTCACCTCGTCGATATGGGCCAGTTTCGTTTCCTCCCGTTCCATCTGCATTCTCTCCACCTCTCTGACTCCCACTGGTTGGCGTCGCTGGATCCCTTAGCTCTGTTGACCCACACTGGATTTCTGGCGTCTGAGTCTGCTTCTGGCGACCCTAATGAACTCATGATCTATCAGCTAGACTTCGAGCTTCGAGTCTCAGTGCACATCTGCGCGCGTGCGTGGTTACAACGGCATTGAAGTAGAGCCCGCATCTGCTGTGCATTGTCAGCTGTTTGAAGGTGAGTACCGTTCATTGATCATCTTCGACCTCTTGTGACCCGAATGCAGGTGCACGCCGCGTCGCACTGAGGCCTAACACACATTCGCGTGCCTTGCCACTGCGGTCATCGTCGGGCCGCGGCTGCGCTCGCGTTCATTACGGCAATCACAAACTGTGCATGATGTGCTTGGCCTCCCTTACCTGTATTCCATTGACGCTGCAGGTCCCGTGGACGGCTCAGCAGCAGCGCCCCCGAAGGTGCAGGTGATCTGGGACCGTGGGCAGTACCGTATGCACATGCTTCTCCTCGGTATTCTGTCTCATCGTTTCTCGCCGTGCATCGCCTGCTGGCTCCCGAGATTTTGTTTTATCTCTCTCGTAGGTCCCAATTCCTTCGATTTATCCTGGGACTGTTGTGCTTCATTGGATATTCAGGAGACCAGTTGGTGGATCCTAATGCCACGGCATCCAATTTGTGATGAGTCAATTTTTTGTCGTTGTGCCTTTACTAACCTTTACTTTTGTATCCAGGCCATCGATCCACAGGCACGATGCGGAGGTCCTCTAGCACAACGCACCAGTAACATTATAAGTCCAATTAATTTACTGCCCTTATAAACTAATCCTTTCTCAGGTTTTAATCCGGCTGCCTGATGCTACTGATGTGAAGCGTGCTCCCTACAATTCAAGTGAGTTGCTTGCTTTGAATGGCTAGGCCAAGCTGGTATCATGTATGTGGTACGTTCCTCCGTTATTTCCACCGCCAACCTTGATTTTGAAGTCAAGTACTTCATTTCTACTCATTCCTGCAGTTCAAGCATCTGCACTTCTAGCTTTAGATGCGCCGAATGCGCCTCTCATCCCCACCCGGTTCGTCTTCATTTTCGCATATTATTGCATCTGTTACTGCATTTTAAATCATTCTGTCAACATGAATCATAATGGGTTGGCTGCATGCGTACTCTCGCAGCACCAGAGCCCCGCGCAATCAAGCACATGATACCGTAGAGAAATAGAAATGTAAGTATATAGAGTCTGTGAAAATAAAATAAAATCGCTAGCCTCTGACAATCAGTCCAACCGGGAGCAGTGCAAAGACGTATAGGAAGAGGACACCGCCCATCTCAGTGCTGTCGAGTGGTTGGCCAGTCCACTCACATCTCGGTCCTGGTGCCGACCGAGATGGGTGGAGCCTCGGGTTGGATGTCGCAGTCGGGACTTGTAGTATGTGTGTATCAGCAGTTCCACGGAGATATCGATGAAGGAATAAACTCAGTGGATGATAACACCTGAAATACTGAAAGCAGCTTTGAAGTGTAGGAGAAGCAAGATGTGAATACACTGGGACCGCCAAGTGTGGGAGGATCCTTTGACAGATGAGCAAACACAATCAGGGACAATCATTTCGAATCTTCAAGTTATTCTATAAGGATTTCGACAAGGTGTTCTTCACAGGGATCACCGCGGACTATTATTTCAATTCTACAATCATTTCGACAAGGTGTGCTTCACAGGGAAGACCGAGACCATTATTTCGATTCTACAAGGATTTCGACGAGGTGTCCTTCACAGGAAAGACCGTCTTCAAATTGTCCGGGAGCTCATCGTACTTTGAGAAACGAGCGAGCCCAGCCGAAACCCGAGCCTTGCAGGCTGCAGGGCTGGTTGCAGCGAGCCAAGCCTCCCTATCGCTCAACTTAAAGTCCCCCTCCTTCATGTGGCCATACTCCACCCAACGGAAAAGCCCACCAGCGGCACACTGAGTGAACGAAAAATGTTCCTCCCCTTCCTGCAATGGTGTGTTGCTATGAGTGACTGTAGCTGAAGGGATGAGTGCAGTAGCACCAGATGGAAACTCGATCACAAGCTTAAATTTGTGCAGAACAAGATGACCGCCTTCAGTGTGGTCAAAATTTCCAGCGACAGTGATAGCACACTGGCTGCTCGCCATGTTTCCAGAATCTAGGTGGCCATCGCAGTGTGTACCAGGGCCAAGGTTAAATGTGCAGCATGGGTATATGCTCTTCGGGAATGGCCGCTTCATCCAGGATTTTTCTTGTACAGCTCACCAAGAATTACTTTGTAGTGTGCGAACTCCTGGGGAAAGTTCTGGCCGAATGCATCTGTTTTGGTTGCTAGCTAAATTCAGATGGGCATTGGGCAATACTAATGCGACTGGAATGCAGAAAAACGAAGTGCCCAGGGTTCAGAGGACAACATCTTGACAGCCTCCTCCTTGGCTTTATGGCTCTGTTTGAGCGTACCTGGGCGCTAGCCAGATGTAAGTACAGGGACAATACAGAAGGCATAGATCGAAATACCCGCTGGCCAGCGCCAAAAGAGTTACCGTAGTTGATGCTCACAAACTTACCACGACAATGGTGAAGATCTTCATATGTGAATCAGTTGGCTGTCTCTTCGCGAACTTTCCGAAAACAGTCACACATTTGGCGGATGGACTCGTCCCAATCAGCGCCAGGGGGATGTCCAGGGAGAGCAGCGACAATGCAATCCTGTTCATCCACAATGACAATTGAATCCCTGAGAAGTAAGATTAGATGCAGCACCATTCGAAGGTACGGTGGACTCACAATCCGTCCCATTTCAGAAAAAACATATCCTTGACCAATCCAGTACTTCAATTCACCGACTTGGCCACTACTTGCGGCCTGGGAGTTGTCGACAAACCCCGGCTTGGTATAGTTGAGGTTAACAGTGTTAGTTTCGACACGGACTACATGAGGAATTCGATTTGCTGCATCCAGATGATTTGCAGCAGCAGACAGCCAAGCGGTCATGTGGACCTCAGGATCTTCACAAGCACGCTTCGCTGCACGCTGGCGGTGGCTACGGTTAATCTTGTTGGCCATGGTGTCAGGGCTGGATCGCCGGGGCAGGGAGGTGAATGGTGGGCATAGCTTGGTCGCCGACGCTTGGTGCAAGAATAGGTGATGGCATTAAGGGAGATCCAAGCCATTTATGTTCCAAGCATCCACCAATGAGCGAAGCATCCTCGGATTGATAAGCATGGGTTATAAGAGGTTCGGCATTTTCAGGCACCTGCTGCCGCATGGCTCGTGTCTCAACCTTTAGTCAAAGGGTTTCAGCCGTAAACTAGGCTCATGGGATGTGCATAACATCTGCTTTCTAGAGATCAATGAATACTAGACGAATGATCAGACCTGGCGATATGATGGATAGTGGAAATGAGTAAGGAGAGATGAATTTCAGAAATTTCCGGCTGCGCAAGGCAACAGAATTCAAGGTGGTACACAATGGATATGGGGAGCGAATAGAGAAATGTACCAACCTAGACACGGCACAGGGAGGGGATCAAAAGGCTAGTAAACACAAGTCGTGTAAGGACTTGGATCAGTAAAGGTGTGTGAGGTTCGACAGAGTAGAATCACCGAAATCGAGGAAATGTTATGCCCACTAACTTTAGGTAGTGGGTCCTGAAGTGCACTAGTGGTGCTTAATCTCAGTTTTCAAATTAATCTAGCATGGGGGAGATCCCCACGGACCCCCTTTGACGCCTGCCGCTGGGCCCACTGCGTGGAGCTGGAAATATATACTTTTCGGGCGTATTTTGTTTTCAAAGCCTGTTCTGAGCTGTGAGCGGAGGTTTAAATCCTCCCCAGTCCCACTAACAGGGCACGAGCCACGCTATCAGCCATTATTCGAGTCTGCTGCGGACCCCAGCCGACGGGAGCGAGGTCGATTTTTGACAGGCGGACTGGGTGAACTTTTCAGGCAGATTCAAAAAATGCCCCGTTTCAAGGGGTCTGTAATTCAATGGGGAGAAAGAAGGTGTATGAGGTTAGTAGAGGGAAAATCTGCAGACTCGATTTCAACAGGGGATTCCTCTACATACATCAAAACATGTGTTTCCAATTAAAAAATTAAAAATAATGGCAAGGGAGGTGGGGTTGCAACGAGACTTCTTTTTGGGAATTTGTTCATTCGGTGTTTTTGTTCTTATAACACAAGGGCCATCTGCGAGCGCAATTTAAATTCATTCAGTTCCTTCAAAATTTCCCTTCGGCTTCTCTGTTTCACACTGATCCTGTTTATTCTGTGTATCGATTTGGGCTCCGCTGAGTACATTCTCAATATGGGAACAGTTTTCTCTTATTCTCCTAGCACCCATTTCTGGCGTAATGACCTTCGGACAGATGTTCTTCAGAAATACGAATTTCACTTTGTCGTCCAAACTTCAGCACCCTTGCCTTACCAAAACCTGGACGTTTTAAGTCTGGCGGGGCCAAATGACTAGACATAAAGTAAATATTACTCAAACTGGACGCCTTCTGATTGGACCCAGCTGCGTAAAGTGATGTATATGTACAGGCATGTGTCAGATCCTTTGCCCACACTGTTTCCGCTCTACTTACGCCTCTGCGATGCTCGACACAATTGTTCCACTGGCACCCGACATTTTCTCCTGTCTTCCCAAGCTCCAGGATTATGCTGTTTCAAAAACCACCTCAGATCACCGTAAAGACGCAGGACAAGCCGCAGGCCGTCTCGGGATTCAGTCCCTATCTCCAGCTCATCTTCGAGTCACTCCAGAAGCCATTTCAGTCGCCTTTTGGGCACATAGCCTATGTCTTGGCAATCGTGGAATTCTATCCACACATGTTAAAGGCGAAGGAGATGGCTAACCCTATCGTCCAGGATGTGGCGAAATCACTCATCACATTCTATTCGCACCCAGTAGAAATTTCACGCCGTGCGGACTTTCGCATCCACGTGAACTTTCGCTGCTCGAAAAATACGGTTTCTATACAGTCCTAAACCGGGAAGCGCAACGCCACGTGGAAGCGCAACACTAGGAATTACATACCTTTGAGGCTTGAGACTAGGTCCAAAAATTATACGAGTATAGTAGGGTATCTTGTCATCCTGTCCACAAAAGGATTTGTGCGAAAAGCTCCTGTGAAGCCTTCAAAATTGCGATGTTTGTGGCCGCATTTCACAGCCATTGATCCTGACTACCAGACCTTTCCTTCTTTCTGTGTTCACAGTGCTGGCATATGAAATTTTATTGCATTGGGGGTTTTCAGCGTCCCTGATTACAGATATGTAGGTTAAACCACCAAAAAGCATATCCCCAGAACTACAATCGATCATGTCGAAGTGTTGCGCTTCTACATTATTTGGGCATATTTGGGGTGCCGGAAAGATTTGCCTCGTTCTCGAGAGCTACTCAATGTTGCCCCCAAAGGTAAATTGTGCCATGGACTAGATATCAATCCGATCCAGAATACAATTTGGACCGAGTAATGTGCGTGAGATTTGGTTCAAATATCCATGAAACAGTCTGATCGTTGCGCTTCCCGGTTTAGGACTGTATTCACAAAAAAGCTGAAACGAGGTGATTCTGACATGGCACAAGGTGTATTTTTTGCAAACAGCCAAGGGTGCAAAAACAACGGTATTTTCCGATCTTTTTATATCTGCGATGCCAGTGTTTGGGCTGAAATCATGATAATTCGCTGGACCTCGTTCAGTAGGAGATAATAGAGCGCAAAACAGAGAAGTGTACTTGAAATGAACGGAACGTGGTGTGAAATAATGTTCTTTGGGAATGCCAGTGGTCTGCATGGATTGGACAGGACCCCTGACATTCCCTTTGGAGGCTAAGGCCCGGCGGACCCTGATCGGCCGATTTTTGTCCGGACAGGACTTAGCCAGACTCTCGCTTGACTAACACTTAGCTGGCTAGTCATCGATTACTAGTTAGTCATTCCGGCGTTTGACTTAGCCGACTAAAGTTCCCACGCTTGGTTTTAGTGATCGCTAGTTTCAAACTTTCCTTCGTTGACCCCGTCGGGACATTAAAATTGCATCTGGCGTAGAACCATGTTCATCTGTGTTACACACCTTCTTGTATGCAAAGAAAATCTGGCCCAAATGGTGCCGGATGTTGAAAAAAAGAAAAAATCAGCTAGCGATCACTAATTGGCCCCCCTTTAGTTGGCTTTAGTCGTTAGTCATTCGATCGTTAGTCGACTGAGTCATTACTCAGTCGAGCGAGAGTCTGGACTTATCCTACCCAAATTCGTTTTTTTTGTTCTAGGACGTAGATATAGCTTCTAGGGGCCTTTAGCATGTCATGAATCGCATTTCGTGCTGTTTGAAGCCTCTAGAAATGTTTCAAATATATTTACTCCGAATCCCCGCTAAACCTTCTCGCTCCAAACAATATCCAAATGTGTGGGGTGTGAAAATTAAAAGAAATAACACCCAACAGGCTCGAACATACGCCAAAAAAGCAGGACAATAAAAGCCAAAGTCGAAGACATTCCAACTGCACCACGGAAGCAACATGTTGTCCGCCAGGCCGACCTGAGTCGACGCTTTTGTCCGGACACTGGGCCTAGGTACCCCCAGCTCCAACCCCTCATTTTGTCCGGCTGGGGCCTAGGTTTCCAGGCCAAAATCTCAAATTTTTGTCCGGCGCGGGCCCTAGGGTCCAAAGGTATTGTCAGGGGTCCTGATTGGACAGCCTCGGAGAACTCTTCTTATTAGTGGGAATAATTCTCAACCCTCAGGGGATGTTGTATGAAATATATCCGCCAACATAAAACACAAAACAAAAATTTGGAACATATCTCTGTCCAGGACGCGACGGGCATCGGATCTGCACGAAAGTTTGAAAATTCAACAGTGGAAAAAAGAGTGGGATATTGGCTCCGTGGTGCAGAGATCACGCTGCGATCGGTTGGGAGTAGCGTAGGCATATACATGCCCGCAGGCACCCCGTTTGACTCAGGCTCGAGCCATGCCAGGTGTGGTGAACATATTTTTTTTGCTGCCCCCCATTTCGTCTTTATTCGAGTTGCGGTTCAAATTTAGCAGAGTTCACTACTTTTTTTTCTTTCTACCGGTTTTCGGGCAGTGGTCTGTTCGAATTTGAGTAGCACAATTCAGACTCGGAGGGGGGCACAGACCCGGACTCGCCTCAATCCTTGGATTCACCTGAGATGGAGGACCAAAAATGAGAGCTACCGGCCCAGTGGTGGACGGTCCACGCCTGCGCGCTATAGAGAGAGTAAAGTGATGTAGAACTCGGGAGTCCCCGTTCGACTCGAGGCCCGAGCCGTAATGAAATCCGTTCGGCTTTTCGTCTTCTTCTGTTGCCTGCTCGCGTCGTTTGTCAACTTCGAGCTTGCATCACTTCTGAAGTGTGGGGAATCAGAGATTGGGATGTATTCCTTGGACTGAAAATTGTGTTCGCTTTCAATTCAGCAGATAGTCTGTAGATCGAGAACACAAAGCGCGGGGTATCGGCTCGGTGGTGGTGGTGGACGGTCCACGCCTGCACGTTATAGCGGACAAGATGGTTAAACGTAGTTCGACTCGGGCTCGGGCCATGTATCGGGGTCAAGTGTTCTTCTTTTTTTTTTTTTTTGCTGTGGTTCAGTTGAGTAACTCCTATTAAGTTGCTGCTCTGTTCTGCAGTACAAAACCTGTGACTGCGTCTTGAGCATAGCCACTCATTTTGTACCACAAAACGGAGCGGCAAAAGGATAGGAGTGAGTCAGGGCAGGCATACTGAATCCCAAATGGGCGGAGTTTTGCTGCTCAAATTGGGTCCCAAACAAGATGTTATACATGCAAATGACATTCTGAGGGTGATTTGAGGTCTTATGAGGCGATGGAGGCATGTTCTGGGCAAAAGACTTGTAGAAATAGGGGAACCTTCCTAATCCGGCAATACCGGTTTTTTGATCACCGATTTCCGGCAGGGTTGCCGACCAACACTTAAAGGCTACAATTTGATACCCCACAAGGGGATACTTCAAGATTTTCAGAATGTTGAAATCACATGTCTCAGCGAGTCTTTGTCCTTTTTTGGGACCTAACAATGATCGGATCAGTAGGTTGACTAAAGAATATTGTGGAGCTCTTCAAGGGCATCAATTTCATACCCCACAAGATGTGGTTTGAAAATTTCAAAATCCCCAAAACCTCCGCGTCTGGGCGAGTTTTTTTTTGCCTTTTCTGGTCCAACCAGTGATCAGATCATTAAGGTCATTTAAGGAATGTTGTAGCGCTCTTCAAGGGCTACAATTTGGTACCCTTCCCGAAAAAAATGATTAGGCTAAAGGTTGGCCAAGATAAATAGTGTATTGAACGTGGAATCTTGTTCAGCAGTGTAAATCAAAATAATCTCTCTTGTGTTGTGAAAAGTGAAGCCATCTGGAGTGGTCACTTCCCATAAGTGAGGATGGTTGATTAGCTCAGTGGTTACCTTCATGTTCGCGGATTTTCAAGTGTCATCAGAAGGTCGTGGGTTTGATTCCTGCAGCCAGCCTTTCTTTTCCCACTGTAACAGGATTGAGTATTGTGATTCTTTTGCATCCTTTCCCCATGTGGTCGCTGTGAGAAACAGTTGTGTCACCCCTCGCTCTGCTTGAGGGTGTGTGACCGAAATTGTGTCCGACCAGCAAGGACATGATGCATGACATTGAACCAAAATTTGACATCGACCAGGGAGTGTGTGTGACCGTGATGGTCGATTTGAATGATTTTCCTTTAGGACGTGCAGTCCTTAAGGAAAAGAGCAACCAGATTGTGGTGAAGAAGATTGAAAACAGTCACATTCCTGAGCGAGCAGCCACTTATCTTGTTGAAAGCAGCCACATTCTTGTGAAAGCAGCCACATTCTTGTAAAAACAGCAACATTCTCATTAAAGCAGTCTGTCAAGTACCAGATTCCGTCAGGGCCCATCGGGGTCCGAAGGGTCCTGTCAAGACAATAGCTTATGTGAACGATAAGGGAGGAACGTCACAAAGGGGGACTTCGTAGATAAGTGTGAAGTCCTATCGGATGCCGGACGGAGGTCCGACTCGGGGACCGACGGAGGGAGTGGACTTGGCTTCAGCTCGTGCGCTGCACCCTTCTCTACACCCAGTGTCCAATTTCGGAGGAGAACGGAAGACCGAAAGGATGCGGACTGAGAAGAGGGAAACTTAGTCGATATTCAAACTGACTAGAAGCGAGAGTACATCGAGCTATTTAAATGATATCGTAGTGTAATTAATCATCGGAGGCCGATAGGCTCCGCGATGGGAATGAGTATGTAGGAGTCAATGTAAGTCAATGCTGTGTCGGCGGATGTCGGAAGGCCAAGGACGCCGACGAAGAAAGTCATAGTGAATCATAGGGAGTCTTGAGCATATGGTGAATGAAGTAGCCAATAAGAATGGGGACGTTACGATTCGGTGATTCTCAGAGGCCGAAGGAGTCCGATGTCACGGTACGTGACACAGTCACATTCTCGTTAAAAAGCAGCCAGATCGGGGAAAGGAGAGGGTGAAGATGGTAAAAGACACCGAAAATGGGGTTCAGTGAGGAAAGGAGGAAAGGGGAAGCAGCCAGATTCTGGTCGCGAGGGCTTAGGGAAAGCGGAATGTGGGTGCAAGCAGCCAGATTCCGGTGCTGGGGCTTAGGGAAAATGGAATGTGAGGCCACATTCCAGGATCAGATAGATAGGGAGCTGATAATCAGGGATGACCTGCTCCATGATCTTTCCCATTGGCCACGAAATCAATGCGATGAAGAACACGGAGAAGTGGGCGCTGGCCGTGAGAAAGCTATGGGATCGTTAGGATCCACAAGATGAAAGTTCAATGGCAAAACATGCAACACCAATTGACTTATTGCATAATCAGAAGAGCATCCTAGTTTTATGGATGCTTGCTCACCCGTGAACACTCACGAAAATTGTGGATATGACAAACACCCTGGTATATTATCCAGAGTGGTCCAAGATACTCTGAAGACTTCACTCACCTAAAGGTCAGCGTTGGCAAGCTTGGGTCGTCCTCAAAGCCCACGACATCTCGAACGAGTCGCGGGATATTTGAATACTCGGGGGAGTCTGATTCTATCACAGAAGATGATGCGGAGACCGTCTTTTCGTCCTCCAATGCTGGTAATGACGGAGAGCTCATAAGTTTGAGGCTGGGTCAGGGAGTGGAAGTAAGTAAGAGCCAGGAGCAGCAGAGATAAGGCCAGCCATCACGTAAGCGACGAGGCACTCTTTTTCCACAGTGGATGAATCCATAAAGCAGCGCGCCATTGATCGCAGGCCGAGTCAGCTATGGTCGGTTTCATTCTGCACTTCTATACTCGGTTTCATCCTCCTTCCCAGGTAGATGAATCCCTAGAGCAGCGTGTGCCGTCGCTGCGTGCCATCGATCGCAGGTCGAGTCAGTAGTTGCACTTCTATGCTCGGTTTCATTCTTCTACCCCAGACTCAGGCTCCAGCAGTGGATGAATCCCGAAAGCAGCGCGCCATCGATCGCAGGCCGAGTCGGGACTAGTGGTCGCACTTCTATGCTCGCTTTCAGACAACCTGAGGATTTGGCGGTCAAGAAAGCATGGAAGAATCTTGAATTTCGGAGAGCGCTGTGGTCGTTTGAACGGAACAGCAAAAGTGACCGTGACTGTGACTGTTGGGATCTGATGCGCACAGATAGGGGCTATGCGCCGTGCTGGCAGTGAACAGAGCTTGTTCGGCACCGTACTTGAATCAAACGGAGGCGTCTTTTTCCTCGTCTTTCCAGCAGTCTTCCCACGAGGTCCAAGGAGGTTGCGGGCCAAGGAGGTTGAACGGCGGAATTCAAACTCGGGACTCCGGGAGTTGTCTGTAAGTGTTCAAGGTGGTATTGTCCGGCTTCAAGTCTGAGTTGCAAGTCCGAGTTGCATTACCAAGTACCACAATCAATCAATTACTTACCAGTGCCGGGCTGCAACTTGAAATTGAAATGGATCGAAGATCTCCCCTCCACGGTTGAGGTGCGAGGTGGTGCATGATAGCACGGCGTATCTGTGAAAGTCCGAAGGACTTCAGATATGTCTAGCCTGAATGGCGAATAAATTGGGGAAGCGTCGAGTAATTGTGGCGTGAATCTGTGAGGTATAACCGTAAGATTAAATGAAGGAATTGGGGGGAGAGGCCCCTAATGACCTCGAGGATTCAGGACTTCTTCCTTCTTCTGTGTTGATGCTCTTCAAGTTCGAGGTAAGAAGTAGGGCAAGACGGCGCTGCAGAAATGCTCATTGATCAATTAATTCAACAAATGTGCATGTGTTGGTCGAATCGTCCCTGGCATTGCGATAAGTGAGTAAAAAGAAAGCAGAAGAAGAAGAACCTTCCAGTAATGTCCCTCGTGCATTCTTCGAAAGATAAATCCCTATTAGGTTTGCTTAAGCAATGTGCTTTACAACACCAAACGAGTCTTAAATATTGTTCTGATTAACACTGCGCCAGTACGACCACAGTACATAGTGCCAACTTAAACGGTGAACCAATTAAGCACTGTTCATGTTTAACACTGTTGAACCAGTGTGTTTAAACGGGAAGATCGCCAATTTTGGTTGAGTTTTCAAAAAGATCCCACATGCACAGTTCAACCCAAGACCGTCTAATGACAAAGAGCCATGGAAAGCATACTAACCATTAAGCCATTAAGCCGATACAAGACCATTGAATGTCTGCGTTGGTATGGGCACTCTGGGCCCAGCTTAAACTTTATACACAGTAATACACTGGCTGTTCGACTTGAGTTAGCAAGGACAATGAATGTGAGACATATAAGCAGCAACCCTACTGAATTATGCCCCTTTCAATTTGAGGTGGGTCACCAAAATAGGGACAGTCAGTAGACAATTAATCAGTAATTCACGCGACGATTCAGTTAGCCATTCAAATAAATATTTTGCATCATAATCGTGGGAAAATCGCTTCCAGCTCTGACCGTCCCAATTCAAAATGTGATTCAAACACGATTAACAGGCGATTAATGGGCAGATTGCATGCAAAGTGGCAAATTCAATTTATTCAATGTATGTGAGCTCAGAAAAAGAGTTTATTGGACTACAGAGTGGTGCATAAAGTGTATTGGCATGTAGGCCAGAAGACACAAAGTTGGCAAAAATTGGTGGTGAATAGCATGAGAACACAGAAGGGAGCATAAGGTGAGCAAATGAGTCAACAGATTTTGTGATAACATAAGCAAAACTGAAAAAGTGAATTGTGATTCACCAACTGAATTGCCTCTGGAGGCGATTCAAAAATTGAATTGTGATTCACTTTTTGATGATTCTCCCACCACAAAATAATTCATGAATCGCCGACTGAATCGTGGTGTGAACCGTGGGTTAATCGTCTACTCTGACTGTCCCTAATGTGCTATTTATGAACCAGTGATGGCTTGGACGAAGGAAGGAACTGTACCATTTCGACCAAGTGTTCAGTCACAGGTCACACCAATTTTTTTTTGATGTGTGCAAAAATTGCCTTAAATCAAAAGAAAATTTATCGGGCATCTCGGATAAAAATGATGAACACTTGGTCGAAATGGTACAGTAAATCCTATGAAGAATTAAACATCACATACTTACAAGTCTGCAGAAGATTCAACTGATCTCAGTGGAGGGAAGCATTGAATGTATGTTGAATTCTCGGTGGGAGTTGAACTTGGAGGCGGGTTTTCTAACGATCGATCCTGATCAGGATGTTTGTTGTTGAATTGGCACGCGGTCACGAGGTGGTTAATCAATCGCGCACGTCTCTTTTGTCTTGCCATCTTGTTCTAACAGCCAACACCATCCATCACCAAACTATGCCAGAGAGCCGAGAATGAACTGTATGCCGCCGCACCACTAGATATCCACTGACTAGAGGTCAAAAACACCATTGATAATCGCTTGCTGAACTCGCCGCCACTTGAACTCAGCGTGCCATCGTGAGTCCGCGCGCCGCCGCTGACCTCACCGGGAACCAACCCCTGGTCAACCGATACTCAACCACAGCAATTTCAACAGATTTCAATCACTGATAACGGAGATGAACGCAGCGGAGGCAACGGTACTACATTCTAATAATGCGTCTTCTGAGGGACCGATGTCGGTGACTGTGTGCGAAGGATATTGCTGAGGTTCCAGTTCAAGGGTCTCATATTGCATCATCCATGCCAAAGAACGACCTCGAATTGTATACGTCCTCCCGCTTGGAAAAGAGCTGCTAGCAACTATAGCTTGTGGTTATACAACAGAAGCGGTTCACCGGCGCTTGGAGCCCCAGTTTAGCTCGCCAATTCATCCGTACCCTCATCTCGCAATCTCAACTTGATCCATGTCGAAGGCCGGAAACTAAATGCGAATCAATGCTCAGCGCATGCAGTGTTTATGCCTACTCGAGCACCGGCGTATCAACAAACATCACCTCCACGAGCCCAGGCGGGTAGCGCTCCCCCTGCTGCGCGTCCGCGTCAACCGCAAGTTTACGCACCGCCGCCACGTCCTCCGCTGACAGCACCACCTTCACCGCGCCGAGGTTCTCCTCCAGATACTATAATCAATACGCATAATTCGGGAATCCATTATTCAATACTAAGCAGCAGGAAAAGGTAAAACGAAAGTGTACCTTGATCTTCTTGGTCCCGGGGATGGGGATAACGTCCGCGCCCTGCGCGAGGAGCCACGCGAGCGCGACCTGGCTCGATGTCGCGCCGTACTTGGTGCCGATGGCGGTGAGGCCGTCGGCGATCTTGAGGATGTTCGGGAAGTTGGTGGCGTTGTAGCTGTGCCGCGTCAGTACGCCGAAGCAAAGAAAACAGGAAGGGCGCACCGCTCGACCTTGCGCCGGAAGTCGTTCGGGTCGAGGTCCTCCGGGGAGCGCTGCGCGTCAGAAGGCAGTTAACTATCCAGTAAGTATAAATAATATGCAGGCGCGCACGATGAGCCCGCTGAGCAACCCGCGCCCAAGGGGCGAGTACGCGACGGTCGCGATGCCGAGCTCGCGGCACGTCTGCAGCAGCGCGATCTTGGGGTCCTCGATGTCGAGCGTGAAGGGGCTGTACTCGACCTGCACTGCTGTGATGGGGTGTACGGCGTGCGCGCGGCGCAGGGTGGCGGCGGAGACCTCGGAGAGGCCGAGGTACTTTACTTTGCCCTCCCTGCGAGATGGATGAATGAATGAATGAGACGCGATTGAAGGAAAATTGGCAGACTTGACGAATTCGGCCATTGCGCGGACGGTATGCTGTGGGGGAACCTGAGATTGCACAAAGGAAAGAAAGACGGTAAAGTTGTATTACCTCAATGGGGACAAAGGGATCCGCACGCTGGAGTGGGTACATATTAGACGTGGAGATCAAAAGCGACTCTGACACGCACATGAAGATAATAAAGATCGATGCAGTCCACGCCAAGTCGCTGCAACGACTTCTCGACAGCCTTCCGCGCATATTCCGGTGTGCCGTCGATGACACGCCCGGTGAACGCAATGAACCCAAACTTGCTGGCCAAGAATATTTCGTCGCGCTTGCCCGTCCGCTTGAACCTGTGAAAAATATACGATACCATGTGAGTACTTGAGAAATTAAATTGACAAGATGCGTACCATTTGCCGAGCAGCTCCTCAGAATCGCCGTAGACGTCAGCGGTATCCCACATCGTGCATCCCGCGGCGTACGCTGCGTCAAGAACCTTGCAAGGCAAGGTCAGCCTGCGCGTTCACGGATAAAGAAGGCCAACGGATTCAAACCTTGAATCGCTCCTCATCGTCGCCGACGGCACCGTACGAGCCCGCGATTCCCATTGCACCAAAGCCGATGGCAGACACGCTAACGCCCGCTATTTTGCGCGTTGGAAAAGACATCGCAGGATGTTAAGGATGAGGAATAAAGGAAGAGAGGTGACAGCCTTATATGTGAGGATGCCGGAATGACGCGTTCGGCGGCCGAGAGGAAGAGATGTAAAGCCGATATATTGAGTGGCCGACCTTCTTTCTGTCCTCTATCGGGAAAGCCGGCTGAATGACTTCCGCTTCTTGCATTGACATGGGCCGCCTCGTACTCACGCTTAGTGGTGGTGGAGGTGTGGGGGTCGGTGCATGCTCTCATAGCATAAATTTGAGCGTTCGAAGGATTTGGATGTCTGAAACTCAATTCCGAAATATTCCGAGTCCATAGCCACCAAGATTGACTGTGGCCTGAATCGTAAGGGGAAAGAAACAGCCATGAAATAAATCTTCAGACCGATATACCCACCAAGGCTCCCATGATTCTATTCTTTACTATACGCAGGAGGTGAAGGTAAGTAACAGAGTGTGCGTGATTTCCTGGGAACGCGGTCGGCGGTGCGGCCCAGGGTTGATGCTTCGCGTCGAGTCGTCGACGCCGGGACGGGAGCAGCGGATTTGGGCTTCGAGTTCCGGGGCAAAGGAGGGCCGGAAGAGGGCTGTGAGAAGCGAGTTCTAGACGGGCTCGGACTCGGTGTGTGAGGGTCGGGCTGGAAGAAGAGTGCGCGCGCCGCGCTGCAGACGAAGGATGGGCTAGGGTCTTGTATATTATTCCAGGGGAGTTATAAACCGGTTTGTAATTCTCGTTTATAAACAGGCCGTTTATAAACCTGTTTATAAACCACCAGCTACAAACAGCCTAAAATTTGATTTTCTGCGCCGCCCCGTCCCAAATTTTCTTCCCGGCAACAGTCGTGCTCTTCTGACCCTCGACTGAACCATCTACCGACCACTCTGCAAGGCTTCGGATTGTATCGGCACCTGGTATCGGTTTTTCGGCAAGCAAATCTCTGAAAAATGGCAGACGGATATCGACACCGTCACGAAAAACTGCCAATGTAGTGTCGGCAGAAGTTCCGGCGGCAAGGTCATCAGCCTCGGCCCCAGCGTTAAGCGCCTCCAGCCCGGCCTGGCACTCGAGCGTGATGGAGGGTCCTGGTACGTTAGCGGCGCTGTTAGGCACTGCCTCATCGTCGACCGTAAGATCGATAACTGGCTCAGCCGGCTTGGCGACAGTCATGAGATCTTTGACAGACCTCCACTTGAGGGATGGGGCCTTCGACGGTTTGGGCTGAGACTTATTAAGTTCTGTAGGTAAGTCTTAGTTGCAAGGAACACACCAATTTATCGGCAGCACGCCGCTCACGCCGCAGGTGCTGATAGATCTTGGTTTGATCGACAATTGTACGGGCATCTTGATTTGCGCGATCCCTGGTGTCGGTACGCGTGAAACGTGAGACAGTGCGCTCCTCTGGCATCGAATTTCCCAGGATGGAGAATACTTTTATGGCCACGAGCTTTGGATATGATATTAGCTACACAACAGATGAGGAAAATATTAATGTATACCGCGAGAATAGAGGATTCGGGGAGGTCTGCTAAGGAGCGCCAATACTGCATGGCCTTCGACCAGGTGTGAGACCGCACACTGAAGGGTGGATACTGGCGAGTGTAGGCCTCAAACTGCAACTTGAACACCTCCATGATTTCGCCCGCCATCGAGTAGCGATCAAATGCCGGCGAGTCACAGAGGCCTGCAGTTCTTTGGCGAGAACCTCGAATAAGAACTCGCCTACCCGCGCGTAACTCGGCATCGAATCACGAAGGTCCTGGTCTGTGATAGCCTTTACCGAAGAAGGTGATGGGGTGGACGTCGATTTATCGAGTTGGTTGGCAGACGTCTTGAAGAGTATCGGACTTTTGACGTGCTCTTAAAGAATAATCAGACGGTATAATCCATCGCAGCAGTAGAATGAGCTCACCAGGGTCGAGGAAGAATCCTGAGAGGAAAAGGTTACCGCTCGGACCGTGGATCATCTGATCATATCTTCGATTGATGATCGCACTGACCTCCTCCCGGACATTCAAGGGAATAGAGAGGCTATTGTCTTCGAATAGATCATGTAGAACAGCGGTGATAGCGACATAAAATTTCCAAATGTCACCGACTGTAACTTCGAGACCTTCGAGACATTTGATGGCCCGCGCGATTGGCTCGAGGATTTGGTTAAGCTGTTGAAGCTCCAGCTCGAAGTTTTGGTAGGCCCGTAGTTGTTTGAACCACGCCAACTTCGATTTATCCTGCATTTTTTCGGAGAATTGGGATCTGTTACGACCAAGTTGGAGGACACACCTTGTCGGAGGACTCGACATTGATAATTCCCGTGTTAATGAGCTCGGATATAGCACTGAGACAACGCAGAAGGGAATGTGACGACCAGTACAAGGTACCAAATCGTGTTTTGCCTATCTTCTCGAGTCCCTTGTTGATGTCAAGGATGACGCGCAACGCTTTGAGATGGGTCGCGGAATAGGTCGAATGCGAAAAATAAGTGATTGTCGTTCGCATTTTACCAATACACTGCGCAGTGGCCACTGATCAGAACATATTCATCGGTAATGACAAATGACTTACATCCACGAAATATTCGATCACACAAATATCCTTAATGGTATTGGAAAGGTGATGGCAGGGATCAGGCACGATGAGCACGGTAGCGACATCGGCCTGCACGAGTTCCCTGCCAAGCTTGGTATTGCCGGTGCTGTCAGAACCGAGGGACGCAAAGTGTTGCCTCCCAATCAAGTCCATGACCTGCAAACTGAATCAGCGCGGGCATCGAAGCGAGAAACCTAAATAAGAGCTCACCTCGAGGATGAGATTCTTTATATGTACGCCGGTGTGCGAAAATCCCGAGGCTTCGTCGCCTTTGATAAAGTAGACTTCGCGGTCGGGTGTCGTAACGTGGACAGTATAAATTGATTGCTGCCCGAGTGTGGTGCCTCCGTCGTATCCTAAGCTCAAATTATCCTGCTTTTTGAGCTCCTCGATTGCCAACAGCGTCACGCGGGCAGCTTCGG
The DNA here is from genome assembly GCA_029204085.1 of Mycena sp. CBHHK59/15. Classification (NCBI taxonomy): domain Eukaryota; kingdom Fungi; phylum Basidiomycota; class Agaricomycetes; order Agaricales; family Mycenaceae; genus Mycena; species Mycena sp. CBHHK59/15. Next base: position 207,215 of record JARGXW010000221.1, read on the forward strand.
CTGGAATATAGCTCGAAGAGAAGGTAGACGCGACCTTGATACCATTAACGGGGTCCAGATGATTCACAAGCGCGCGGAACGATGGATTGCCAACAAGTGCCGGTGGAAGGCCAGCGTCACACAGAAGGTTCATGGTGAGAAAGTTTGTTTTCTCTTCACGCGCCTTGCGAGCGGCAGCCTTGCTCTCTGCCCCGGCAGCTTTGAAGCCCGCAAACATGTCTCCAGTGTCGCTGGCGTGGTTCGCGTCAATCACGCGAGCACCCAGTGACGCGCCTGCATTTGCCGTCACGGCCTCGTTACGAAGCTCTCGGGAAAGAAATTTGCACTCCGACGAGTGCGGCAGAATACGAGTGCTTGAGCGTGGATGAGCCCAGCTCTCATGGCAGCCAGTACCAGCACAGCGAACACGCCGGGTGTCCGGTTCTTTGATGCTATGGCACGGGATGACGAGTTTGTCGAGGAGCGCCAGTTTGGGCTTGCCTCGCACGTTACCAGTGGGTGGTGGGGGAGCGGGGTCATCCTCCAAATCATCAAAGGCCCATTTGAGCTGAGACGGTATTGATTAAATACCGGCCAGAAAAAGAAATGAGATGACGCACCGGTCCCTGTTCCGTCCGTTTCTTTGCTTCATCCGTCTGAGCTTTCTTCGCCGCTCTCTCAACTTTCTCATCTTTCTTCTGTTTCTTCTTGGCCTGCTCCACTATAGCTTCATCTTCAAGACGCCGCTTTGGAGCCGTGGTTTGAATGATGCGTGGTAACTGAAACCGCGTAAGAACCACAGTGCGTACAAAAATAAGAACTTCTGTACTGGACAATCGGCCGCTTCGATAGTATTGACAGCGGCCCGGATGAGATCATCGACCCAGAGAACCAGAATTTTGTTGGCGCCTGCGTTTCCAGTGATGTGATCGCGAAGCACCGTGGTCACTTCCTCCAACGCAAGCCCGCGGATTTGTATTTTACTTCGATAGTTTCGCCAGCTCCGGTACGACGAGCACCGAAAGATACTTCGAGTGAGTGGCTGACGACTGATTTGACACAGCCGGTGTCTTTGACTTTCTCTGGATTCGGCGTGTAATCCAAGAAGTTGTGGGCATCCCCAATGGGAATGTCGTCAGGCAGGGCCTTGAGCAAACGCAGTAGATACTTGAGTTCTTCGTCATAATATGTGACCCAGAGCCAGACATGAGCGAAGTGCAGGAGCGGACGAAATTTTTCGTCGCCCTCGCGACGAAATTGATTCGCGGCTCTGATGTAATAATAAACGGGCCATTTGGGCTGGACCATTTATAAACCGGTTTATAAACCGCCTTAATATACAAGACCCTAGGATGGGCGTGGTGGCCTGCCATGTTTTGGTGACCAGCGGCACGGTGGCAAGGAGTTCGGTCATCGGAAGCCGGGCCAGGATGTCCTCGAGGCGTAATCACCAAATTTTTGTCCGGACACGGACCAGGCCTTCCCGCCTATTATCAGGGGTCCTGTGGTAAGAGAGAAACCTGTGGAAAGCTGTGCACAGTTTGGCAAAGAGCGGTAAACCAAACCCGCGCAAACAAAGATTGCTTCTGACCACGATCATCTAACTCAAATTCGTGTAAGCTGTTTACGGGCTCGTCTTTCGTGTACCCTCCGGCTCATAATCATCCTCTGCAGTCCGTCACCTCACCTGTCGACGCCCACGACACTCCCAATTTGGCCCAGGGTATCTGGTTGAAGCTGACTAAGCGGAATATGGCTCCATATTCCAGGATTAGATACATAGTATCCGACGGTTTCCTGATTGGGTATTGTATGAGTGGGTCAGGACATATCAAGGACCCCACACCGAAATTTTCAGGCCATACCAAGCAATACCAGGCCAGTAAATAGAGATTTCAGCCTTGACCCAAACTACTTTACCAAGTTGGGATCTGCAGTGTGTTTCAATGATCAGACATAGCATCTGAGGGTGGGAAATGGACATACAGGCTACTTTGAGCAATCTAGCATCATCAGAAGTGCTTCTAGACCTCCCTATTGCAGCTCAAACAGGATTCTCACCTCATTTGTAAAATTGGCAAATAAGGAAGTATCCCACGGTTTCCCAATTGGGTACTGTATGAGGTGGGTCAAGACATACTAAGGACCCCACACCCAAATTTTCAGGCCATACCGAGCAATACCGGGCCAGTAAATAGAGATTTCAGCCTTGACCCAAACTACTTTACCAAGTTGGGATCTGCAGTGTGTTTCAATGATCAGACATAGCATCTGAGGGTGGGAAATGGACATACAGGCCACTTTGAGCAATCTAGCATCAGCAGAAGTGCTTCTAGACCTCCCTATTGCAGTTTAAAAAGGATTCTCACCTTATTTATAAAATTGCCAAATAAGGAAGTATCCCACGGTTTCCTGATTGGGTACTGTATGAGGTGGGTCAAGACATACCAAGGACCCCACACCCAAATTTTCAGGCCGTACCGAGCAATACCGGGCCAGTAAATAGAGATTTAAGACTCGCCCCCCCCAGTTTTGTATGTGATGCCTGATAGGTCAGGGTGCGCTCACGATGCCACTGAAGCATTCCGCCTACGAACACATTTGGGCTAGGCTTGGGGCCAAAACAGTGGCCTGCTGGCAATAAGCGACCTCGACGTAGAACCGGTTGAATGCGCTGAATCAAAATCTCGGAAGAAGCCAGAGTACGAGTGCAAGTTGAAGGTGCGAGTTAGTACAGAGTCAGCTCTCGGAAATACAGGGAGCTGTTTAGAAAGTGGATACACACCTGTTGTAGTCTCCTTGCCATGATTAAAGTCATGCTCCATGATAGAGAGCTACGAAATGCATTGTGTAGCAATTAAATTGGAGCTGTTGAGGCTCAGGTTGAGTGTAAGCTAAGTATCTCATCCATGTACCTGGCGCCAGGTACAATCTCTTTTGGGCTGATTTGGATTTAAAGAAAACTGTTGAATCTGACTTTTCAGCTGTACCTGGTACCTGGTATTTTCCCTTCTTTAAAGCTGATTTTATGCTAAAGAAATGGGTTCTCTAGGGAGGATTATAAATCCTCGTTCTTTAGGGCCTATTGTGTGCTAAAAAAAATGCTTGTTCTCTAGAGCCGATTCTAAAAGGGATGCACACTTCAATTCGGTTGGGTACCCAATTGAACCGCGTATATAGCTAGGCCAACCTGGGCCCAGGTTGGCGGATCAGATACAGAGTCGCAAATGCACTGCCACCAACTCAAAAGGTCGGAATGCACTGCCACATCGGATTCAGAGCTCTGAATCCAGTGGAAGATCTATAGGGGGGCCTAGGGAAGGTATAAATGGGTAGGTCGGAATGCAGTGCTGCATCGGATTTCTCTGGGGGGTACAGCCACCCTTTAGCAGGCTAAAGCCCGCCCAGGATACATAGGGACAAAAACAGTTTTCCAACAAATTCATGCATCTACCCCGAATCGAACGAGGTCCACTTGGATATTATCTTCACGTGTAAGGTTGAGTGGATGCACACCTTGTTCTACAGTTGCTTCTTTGCATTTGATTGAGCGTTCGTTAGACCTACTCCTAGCTCCCTGCACCAGACGACTCTGATTGAATTTCCGCATTTTCTGGAAGGTGCTTTCCCAGGGACGCTGCCAACATCGTCGACAATACATTTACTGGGTCGGATCATGCTTACAATTCGTGGCGCACTAGATTAGAACACCAATTCCCGTTCTGTGGACAGAGAACTTCCATCCCACACTTGTCAGCCTTCTCAAAACGCGCCTGCTCGTCACGGTACTCCTAATTTCGTGATTTCACAAATGCGTGCTCCATCCTCACCTTGCTACCCTGATCTATTCGCTGTCCTAAAAGACAGCCGCCTCACACTAGGCGCAATCCTCCCAACGCACTCGATCCAGCGGCGGACGCGCGCGGTGTTCGGTACCGTGACAGTGTGGAAGATCACCAGGCGGGAACGCGTACTCCAGCACCGCATGCATCGCGGGGCGCAGGACGATCCAGACTGATCAACTCAAGGGCTGGTAATGGGAGGAACAGCGGCCGCAGGGTCGCAGCAACTGGAATGGAGATTTTTCCGTCAAAGTTTTGGTTACATAGTGAAAGCGGAATGTTCGGAAAGATAAATCGCCATTCGTTCATGGATAGAACACAGAATGTCCCGAATCCAACGCAAGTAAAACCCTACCTGAAAGACATCAAGGAGTGACCTATGACCCGATTCTTCGCCCGGAGAGAAGAAAAAACTCTTTGAATAGTTCGATTCCAACCGGTTGAGCTGAGTTTCCCGAACTTCAGCAGGCCAGGATTAGGTTGCTAAAGGCATGGGTGCCAGTCTGTGTATCCTTCATTGACACACTGTCGGATGCATCCGCCAAGACAGACTCACATAGAACCAGAATGATATCGCT